>APFE030871956.1:134260-253253 GCA_000404065.3 Pinus taeda
TATTCGTAACTATTATTTGAACTCCACGATAAACACTCACAAAAGGCTCAAGTTGTAAGTGCATGAGTTGAAAAATTAAAATTAGTGAAAAAAAAACATCTTTATATATGAACGTGCAAGAATAGACAGAAATATGATGAGAGAGATACACTTTTCCAAGAGATATCTAATTTCCGAAAAACCATTCCTTATATTATTGGAAAGGATGGGATTTTTTAAGATTAAGCGAACTATTTCATAGGACTATAAGGTTTTATTTTTTAAATATATAAAGTTTTATTTTCATAGATTGAAATTATTTTAATGTCACTTTATTTTTAATATAGAAAATGGTTAAGTTTAAATTGAAATATGGGATAACAAATTAGTTTATGTTAAAAAATATTATATATATTTATTGATTATAAAATGGTGATAAAATGTTGAATATAAAATTTATATTTTAATTATTTTGAGTGACATTATAAGTGGATTAATTGAGAGTATATAGAAAAATTTCAATATATATATAAAGAGAGAAGGGTTGACAAAGTAATTTATAATTGTGAACTTTATAAATTTTATGGTTGATTTATATTTATGTTAATAATCATTTGAGTAATATAGTTAAATAATAATATTATAATATATATATTAAAGAAAAATAAGATTATTTTATTTACTTTGTGGAAAAGTAAATTAGATAATTTATATAGAAACAAATTGAATTGTAAATAATTTGCAATTGCAATTATTTTTAAAATCATTTTTGAAGCATTAACAATGTTTAGTTTTCTTGATTTCTAATTTCTTACCTAATATATATACTTACTCTATTAATTTAGGATGTCAATTGTATTTATCATTGGTTTCCTTTGATATAGCTATTAATGCTTTTGATAATAATAGATTAAAGTTACACTTGACCTAGGGGGAATTATATGGACTTTGTTGCAATAGTTTTAAAATAACTGATAATAATTGTATCCCTCATTAAATTATGTGATTTTTGATGTTGTGTCAATTATGACTTGATATCATCAATTGATTATAGATGTACCAAGTTTTCTTATGGTGTTCATCCACAATAAGTCATCTAAAATATAATTTGTTGATTATTTTGATAATTCTCATTATATTTATTTATGAGTTGGTAGCAATAATGTGATCATGTGCCCATGTTGTATCCTAGCTATTAGCATTTTATCTTTTGATGGAATTAATGTAAGAGCTTGTCCTTGCAAGGGTGTACATTTTGTATGATTTTGGGTTGTCATGCACGGTTGTGAGTATCATTTATATAACGATATAGATCTAATTTGTATGGTTGAAAAATATATATATGATTGAACTCTCGTAGTCATTAAGGCATATCAAAAGTTTAATTGGTCAACATTGCTCCAAGGATGTCAATCCTTGAAATTTAACAATGATTTCTATACCGTTAAGTAAATTGCCAACTCCTAGTTAAAATAACAAGGAATGCTTAATGAAAAGTAATTGGTGTCTTGATGGAAACATATCATTAATGGTCTTGATGAGATAACTCAAATCCCAAAGGGATGTTGAATAATCTTGTTCATAGTTGGTATTCATTGATGATTTAGGCAATGAAATTTATTTTTGTTGATGAATCGTGATAAGAATGCTATAGTATATTTTTTTCTATATTTGATATGTATGATTCTCATATTTATGATGATATGATATGAGGTTATATATAGGCATATATATTCTCAATATAGATAAGTTGATGTTGTAACTTATTTCAGAATATGAAGCATGTGGTTATCGCGTGCATATTTTATGACATGCATGAGCATGTAATTTTTACTATTCAAAATGTCATATGTTGTCATGATGGCATCCAAGAGTTAGCATGTGGATTATTTTCTATGATATTATGATCTTATGATTATAATTAATGCATTGGTTTCATGTTGAGATGTGGTGATTGAGAGGAATTCCACAAATGGGCTAAGAAGGCTAATTTATTTGATGATCTCCTGGGAGCCCATACTTGCAAGCGAGAATATGTAACATCATATGGGTTGGGGATAGACTCAATCAACACTACATATGCCATTGGTTCCTTTGTCTCATATAGATCTTGATGGATAACTCTTAAGGGACTATGGGACCATCTTTAGGAGATTGAGTTCCTGATATAGGGTTGGGATGTCGAAGTCTTGAGGGGGCGTGAGGACTTCAATGCCTAGGTTTGTGCACCTTAGTGAGTGTGGAGGGAGTGGGCCAATATTTTGAGATGCTTCAAATTCTACTGCTTGGAGTATTGATCCAGGTGTTTATCCTGGGGCATATGAGGTCTAAGTCTTCGCACAAGCCTTGGGGTCAACCTTGGGCTATGGTGTAGACCGATGCAACTTTATACTTGGTTCCAGAAGTTGGGAAAAAGGATTGAGATTCCTTGGGATTTCCTGAGTATTGTGTAATTTTTTAGGCATGTTGATATACTAGTTCAAGTAATAAAAAGTAATAATGACTAAATAAAATAAATAAAAAGTTAAAATATTTAACTTAACATTGAGATGAGGTTCCTTAAAGAGGGGGAGTATGTAATGCCCCAAAATAATAATAATAATAACAATAATATTAATATAAATATATATAATATATAAGATAAATAAAAAAATATAATAATAGTAAAAAATATAACTAATAGTAAAATAAAATACAAAAACTAATTAATGATAAATATATATATATATAGCAATATAATAATATATATATATATATATATTATATATATATATATAGTGAGAATAAGGTAGTTGAAGATCTAGTTCACAACTCGTGAACTTAAAAAGGATAAGGATCAAATCATCTATTACAAGTGATAGTTTGGAATTTTTTTGGAACAACACTTTCTGGATCGAGGTAGTGGCAGTTCAAATTTTGTTGCGAGAATCATTTTCTGGGTTTTCACACAGTTTTGATGCCCTATGATACTCTTAGATAAGTGATACAATCCCTCTGTGTGAACCTGTATGACTTATAATAATTTTGTTTACTTAGAAGCAATGATGTAGATGGCCCTATAACAATACACAGACTCAAACCACAAAAATAGCAAGTTCTGAAGCTTTAATTTTGAAGTAGCCCAATTATGGTCACATTTTGATGAACCTTGTTTATGCATTGAAACTTGGATAAATATTCCCTTGGTAGAGTCGAATGATGGGTCAACGACTAAATGGATAGAAATGAAGATTGGTAGTCAAATTAATTTCACTGTGTGAATATGACTAACATAGTCATCAATTAACGCAAAACGAATTGTTGACATCGTAGCAAAATGCATCAAAAGTTAAGTCACTTGGTGACTAAACACTTCAGGCTACTAAATGTATATCTCTGAAGGTAGCCTTGTTGGAGTAAAAATATTTGTCACTTGTGAAGTAAATTGCTGAATCATCTTCTTTTTACCAAGTTGGAGCTTGGTGTCCTATTTTTATCAAGTTGGTGCTTGGAAATTTTGTAAAAGGTTGAAGCCTAAATTATTAAGGATTGGAATCCTCATTCAATATTGGTGCCTTGAAGATTTTGTAAAAGGTTGGAGCCAAACTCATTGTAAAAGAGGATTGGTGTTCTTAACTTATTGTTAATAAAATCATTTTATTCTTGTTCCTTAACTTATGGTTCAATCTATGAAAAATCTCAACTAATTGAAAGAAATACTAATTCACCCCCTGTCCCAGTATTTCCAACAATTGGAATCAAAGCCAGCTTCTTCATAATCAACCCAACAGCTAGAAGAAGGATTCTCAATCACAATGACTAGTAAGGATACAGGAAAAATCCCTCAGTTTGATGGAATAAATTTTTCTTTTTGTAAAGTTAGGATGAAATTTTATTTGATGTCTCTTGGACCAAAAGGATGACAATCAGTTCTAAATGAGTATAAAGTTCCACCTTCTCTACCAGAAGATCAGGACAGAAGGAAAATTTATATAGCAAATGCCAAAGCACTAAATTCCATAACAAGTGGGATTTCTGATTCATAATTTACAAAATTTATGAACTATGAATCCGCTAAGGAAATGTGGGACAAGCTTATTGCTATCTATGATGGAGACACCAAGGTCAAAAAGGAAAAAACCCAAAATCATAGAAGACAATTTGAGAGCCTTAAAATGAATGATGAATAAGACATTGCAACCTTTTTCCTCAGTGTGGACGAAGTTGTCAACTCGCTCAAGGATCTAGGTGAAAACATTGAAGAAAGTACAGCTGTCCAAAAAGTTTTAAGATCACTTCCAGAACGTTTTGATTCCAATGTCAGTTCCATAGAAGAAATAAAGGATGTGGATACCCTAACAATGGACGAACTTCATGGGATTCTCATTGCATATGAAATGAGAAAATAAATCTCAAACCCTAAGTAAGCTACATTCAAAGCTTCAAAAAAATCAAATAAAGGGAAAAGTTGTAATTATAGCAACAATTATTCCAATATTTAAACAGAACTAGCACAATTTGTGAAGAAACTAAGGAAAGGGTCTAAACTCAAAGGTAAGTATCCTCTCATTTGTTTCAAGTGTGGTAAAATAGGACATTATGATGCAAAGTGTCATTTCAAGCATGATAGCGATGATGAAGACGAATACAAAAAGAGGGTATTCAAGAAGAAAGGGTCAAATAAAAAGAATTTTGTATCCAAACAAGATGACTCTGATGAAGAGGAATTCAAGATTACAAAGAAAAAATAAACTAAAAATACCTTTGTACTCCAAAGGGATAATGATGAGTATGATGAAGAAGATGACTATGCTGGAAGTAGTGAAGTATTATTCGTGGAATTTACAAATGATGATGAATCCGAAAGAGAAGAAGAAGGAAATGTGAATGGAATACTAATTAGTGTTGTTGAAGAAAATGAAAAATTAAGGAAGAAGGTCATTTCTCTCAAAACAGAAAAGGAAGAAGCAAAAAGGAAGGAAGAATTTTGAACAAAAAACTAAAAGAAAAAGAAGAAAATGTGAGAAACTTGAAGCTAAAATTATCTCTCTAAAGAAAGAGTTGAATTAGGTTAATAAGAGCTTGAAAAGTTCTCAAACCCTTGATATCATCCTTAGTACTCAAATACCTCAACATGATAATATTGGAATCGGTTTCAAAGATGATTCATCAAGTTCAAAAAGGAATGCCAATGAAGAAATTCAAAGAAGTTATGCTGATATTCTTTGCAATCATCCAAAAGAAGATAAGTCATTCCTCCTAGAACAAAGATCCACCTACAAAAATCCAAGGAATTAAAGAAATCTATCTCCTAGAAAGAATATTACATCAATTCAAGGCTATCCAAACAGGTATCAAACTATTTTTCTTGCTTATTGTTTTTATTGTAAAAATTTTGGTTATCAAGCTAAGCATTGCAAAGCTTATAAGGATAATAGCTCAAGGAGACATAAGACCAATAAGTTGGTTGGTTCAAAAGAACAAGGTCAAATCAAGACCTATAATTTATTTGATCCTTTGGCTAAGCATGATCTTGAATGTTCAAAATGCAATAATTTAGGACACGATGAACAAAATTGTCCACTTATGTCAAATAGGGAAGACTTTAAAAAGGAGGAACCCATGATAGATAAATGTGGTCTAGCTATATGTGCACAAAGTGATGAAAATAAATGGTTTGTAGATAGTGGGTGTTCAAGACACATGACAGGTGACCAAAAGAAGTTTATCTAATTAAAAAAAAAGGATGGAAATGTATCCTTTGGAAGTCGATCTGCTAAGATTGCTAGAAAAGGGATAGTGGTACTTGTCAATGGGGGAAAATCACAAAAAACACTATTAGTAGAAGCGCTCAAACACAATATTCTGAGCGTTAGACAAATTTTTGACCAAGGACATAATGTTATCTTTAGTACTAACGACTATGAGATAAGAAAATATTCTTCAGGAGAACTTGTGGGAAAAGGAGTAAGAACACAAGATAACATGTACATTTTGAGTAAAATTGAACAAGAAAAATGCTACATGAGTCAAACATATGAAAATTGGTTATGGCACAAGCGATTGGGACATCTAAATTTTGGAAATTTTGTCAAAATAAGAAAAACAAGTTTAGTAAGATACATTCCAAAAATTTTAAAACCGGAACAAGTTGTTTGTGGCCCATGTGAACATGGAAAGAAAACTAGGACCTGCTTCAAGACTAAGGAATTCTCAACATCAAAGCCTTTGGAGATCATACATGTAGATCTATGTGGGCCAACCAGAACCCCAACTATACAAGGTGAAAGGTACTTTTTTCTATTTGTAGATGACTATACTAGAATGATGTGGATATTATTTATAAAATTTAAATCTGAAGCTCTTCAATGTTTTAAGAATTTCAAATCTCTTATGGAAAATGAAAAAGAATAAAAAATCAAGTGTCTTAGAATAGACAGAGGAGGAGAATTTACTTCAAAAGAACTAAATGATTTCTGTAAAACACATGCAATCAAAAGAGAAATTTATGTTGCTAGAACTCCTAAATAAAATGGAGTAGTTGAAAGAATAAACAGAATTGTGCAAGAAATGGCGAGAACAATGTTGCTTGTAGTCAATTTGCAAGCCAAATTCTAGAATGAGGCAGTTGGGGTAGCAATGTATACCTTGAATAGAGCTCAACTCAGACAAAATAATGATAAGACTCCGTATGAATTATGGAAAGGAAGACCTGTTTCGAAGTAAATGCTTTATGAAGATCAATAATAACTCACCATGAAAGTTTGATTCTTGTGTTGATGAAGAATATTTTTTGGATATTCTACAAGGAGAAAAGCATACAAATGCTACAATAATCAAATATTAAAGTTAGTAGAAAGTATTGATGTAAATATTGACGAGGTGCTTCCAGAAAAGGAAATTGAAGTCCTTGAAGAAGATCATATTCTTGAAGAATCTGAAGAAGATACAACAAAGGAAGAAAAAGATCAAGAAAGTCAAAAGGAACTATCTCAAACTCCATCAAAAGTAAATTTTGTTCAAAAAAACATTTGGAAAAAAAAATTATTGGTAATGTAGATTATGGAATACAAACCCGAAGAAGGATGAAAAAAACATTGAGAAAGGATGATGTTGCCCTACTATCTATGGTAGAACCAAAAAATTTTTCTCAAGCCAGTAAGGATCCTCATTGGGTGAAAGCTATGGAAGAAGAAATGTATCAAATAGAAAAGAATGAAACATGGGAACTAGTACCTTGTCCAAAGGATAAAAATATTATTGGAACCAAGTGAGTGTTCAAAAACAAAATGAATGAAGATGGACAGATCATTAGAAATAAGGAAACACTGGTTTGCAAAGGATAATCATAGATTGAAGCAATCAACTTTGAAGAAATTTTTTCTACAGTAGCTCGATTGGAAGCTATAAGAATGCTTTTGGAATTTCCTTATTCAAAAGTTTTCAAAGTTTATCAAATTAATGTGAAATCCAACATTTCTAAATGGTGATCTAAAGGAAGAAGTTTACAGGGAGAAACTAGAAGGTTTCGATCTAGCAGAAGGAAAAGATTTTGTTTGCAAATTAAAAAAGGCGTTATATGGATTAAAACAAGCTCCTAGAGCTTGGTATGCAATATTGGATCATTATCTACAACAGCAAGGTTTCAAAAGCAGGTGGTTGGAAGTAATCTCTACATAAATATAGACAAGGATAGACTACTAATCACCCTTTCATATGTTGATGACCTAATTTTTGCCAGCAATAATGATGAGTTGAGTTATGAATTTGCTCAAAACATGTCTAAGGAATTTGAAATGTCTATGATTAGAGAATTATCTTATTTCCTTAGACTACAAATAACTTAAAATAACGCAGACATGTTCATATCCCAAACAAAATATCTTAGAGACATGCTTAAAAGATATGGGATCAAAGAATGTGTCATTGTGAGCACACCAATGACTACAGATTGAAATTTAAACAAAGATGATGAATCCCCTTTGGTAGACGCAACTCTTTACAAATAAATATTTGGAGCCCTTCTATACTTAACTACTTTATGACCCGATATTATGCAAGCAATATGAATGGCAGAAGGATTACAGTTAGCTCCTAAGGAATCCCACTTGATGGCTATTAAAAGAATTCTCAGATATTTGAAAGGTACTATTAATTTTGGCCTATGGTATTCGTAAAGCATAACCCTTACTTTGATAGCATACACTGATGCTGATTGGGTTGGAAGCATAGATGACTGAAAAAGTAATAGAGGAAATGCATTCTTCATGGGAAATTGTCTTATACATTGGCTCAACAAAAAGAAATCATCTATATCTCTTTCTACAGTTGAAGTCGAATATATAACTGCTGCAATTGTTGTACTCAAATATTGTGGATGAAGGAAGCTTTGAAATATGTCAACATAGAAACTAATCAACCTGCCACTATCTATTGTGATAACACCAACACCATCAGTTTTTCAAAGAATCTGATAATGCTTTCAAAGACAAAATATATCCCAATCAAATACCATTTCCTCCGAGAACAGGTTACAGAGAAAAATGCCAGATTAGAACATGTCAATAGAAAGGAACAAATTGCAGATATTTTCATAAAGCCCCTACAACGAGAAGCATTTGAATATCTTCAACCAAAAAAGGGGGTCATTTCTCTTGCATCACATTAAAGCAGCGTATTGACAAGAAAAATAAGCACCATGACAGGGGGAGAAGCACTATGACAGGGGAAGCATAATATGAAGAAGTTGTCATTGATGCGAAAGGGGGAGAGAACATTAGAATACGAAGAGTATTTCCATCAATAACAAAGGGGGAAATTATTGAATAAAATTATCGTTGATGTCAAGACTAATCCTAAAGAAATCATTTTCCCTAATCCTTTAATAAAATCCTAAACTCTAGTTCTATCAAACCCTAAACTAAGCCTTTAATAAAATCCAAAACCCTAATCCTAATTCTAAGAAAACCATAGACAAACCCTAACTCTAAACCCTAGCAAAACCCTAACTCTAAAACCCTAACCCTAATTTGTAAATCCTAAAAATCTAACCCTAAATCGTAAAACCCTAAAATCTATCCTAAAAAATCTCAAAACTCTTAACTTTACATTATAACAAATTTATTAATCTAACTTTATATTAAAGTAAATAATTTAATAAAAGTTTTTAATTAAAGCAAATAAATCATACCATTACCTCATATCTACGCATTATAAAATTTATGAGAGACACAAATTTTATATATACCTTCTAGTCAGCTTCAGCTCTTTGATGTCAACTTCTCCATATGACGACCATAAAATTATATATATATACACACACACACACACACACATAACTTAGTTCTCTTGTATTTAGACATCGAAGATCAATTAAGGCAATCAGAGATCTAGTTCACAACTCGTGAACTTAAAAAGGATAAGGATTAGATCATCTATTCCAAGTGACAGTTCAGAATTTGTTTGGAACAATGTTTTCTAGATCGAGGTAGTGGTAATTTGAATTTTTGTTGGGATTAATGTTTTCTAGGTTTTTCCAACATAGTTTCGATGCCCTCTGATACTCTCAGATAAGTGATACAGTCCCTCTGCACAAATATGTACAATTTATAATACTTATGTATACTCAAAAGCATTGATGTCGATTCTCTCGTGATGTTGTAAACGTGGACCTGTAATAATACATGGACTCAGACCAAAGACATAGCAAGTTATGAAGCTTGGTTATGGTCACATTCCGACAAAGTTTGTTTGCACATTGAAACTTGGATACATATTCTGTTGGTAGAGTCGAATGATGGGTCAACAACTAAGTGGATATAAATGAAGATGGTAGTCTAATTAGTTTGAATGTGTGAATATGACTAACGTAGTCATCAATTAACGTAGAACTAATTGGTGACATAGTGGCAGAATGCATCAAAAGTGAAGTCACTTGGTGACTAAAAACTTGGACTCTTGATTGTATACGTCTGAAGGCAACCTTGTTGGAGTAAAAATCTGTGACTAGTGAAGTAAGTTGTTGAATCATCTTTTTCTTACCAAGTTGGAGCTTGGTGGATTGGTGTCATATTTTATCAAGTTGGTGCTTGGAAATTTTGTAAAAGGTTGGAGCCAAGACTCATTGTAAAAGAGGATTGGTGTTCTCAACTTCTTGTTAGTAAAATCATTTTATTTTTGTTCCTTAACTTCTAGTTCAAGGTTTGAAAAATCTTAACTAATTGAAAGAAATATTGATTCACCCCCCTCAATATTTCCAGCAAATTTCTTATTTTATTTATTTATGAATACCTGATGAGAAAAAGAGCCATCATCATTCCTTGAGAGGAGGAAGTTAAGGAAGCGCAAACTACCATTACATTCAAATTCCATCGTGAACTTTATAGAACTAGATTGATTGTTAAGGTGGATGAAAAAAAGTTCCAACTCTTCTTTACCATGGGACCAAATGACACAAGTGTCATCCACAAACCTCTTCCACATCATAGACAAAGACAAGAAGAAGCTAAGGCCTTTGATTCAAAATCCTGCATGAATAAATTAGCTACCACAGTGGAGAGGGGGGAACCCATGGCGACACCGCAAGTTTGCTCATAGAATTCCCCATCGAATGAAAATAAAGTAGAAGTAAGATAAATACCACCTAAATAAGCCGTATCAAGATCTATTATGTGTTTGATGATTTCGATAGCCTCGTTGATAAGGCTATTAGTGTAAAGGGAGACCACATCGAAGCTCACAAGCTTGTCATCTAGATCAAGCTTGAAACTATTTAACTCATTAACAAACGATGCCGAGTCCTTGATGAAGGATTCGATATGGCCAATAAGGGGCTTAAGCATCTAGGCTAAATATTCAGCAAGAAGATAAGTTGGCCCTCCTATCGTGTTGACAAAGGGTCTCAGAGGAGCCCCTTCCATATGAGTCTTTGGCAAACCATAGATTCTAGGAGTAAGAGGGCAACTTTCAATAAGCTTATGATTGAACAAGATGACTGAGCTACTAGACCTTATAGCAAGAGCCGCACTTTTGGAAATATTCTTCAGGGTATCCTTGTTGAGTTTCCTGTAGCTCCCACTATTATGGAGGTGGTCCAACATCTTCTGACTGTAATCATCTTTATCAAGAATAACCACAACTCCACCTTTGTCAACTTTGAGAACAACAATATTCTTTTTATTGTTTAACAATTTGAGAGCATCAAACTCAGGCTTGTTGATGTTGTTCTTGGGGGGCTTTTCCTTTCTAAGGACAATCGCACAGTCTTGACGAATGATATCTTTAGTGACATCTGATAAGTCTCTAATACCATATTCAATTTCACAGATGATATCATTGATCGAGATCTTTCTAGGAGAAAGAGAAAAATTTATACCTTTCTCAAAAAGACTAAAGACGGGGGGATCAAAAGAAAATCTAGAGAGATTGACAACCCTATTAATAGAAGAGGAAAGAAAATTAGAACAAACAATGTTATCCAAACCTAGAGTCTTATTATCAATCCTATTATTATTATATTTATCAGAATTGAAAACAAAAGGAAAATCAAAGAGGCCATTGAAATTATGAAAACAAAACGAAAATCAGAGAGGCTATTGAAATTATGAAATTTCCGCAAAACCTCAACAGGGACAATGGGAGTGAAATCAGTGGAAATTGGCTTACCCTGATCAGACAAATAAACCCCTCGGACACTTGGAAGCATAAGATCATCGGAAAAGGTCTTTCATTTCGAAGGTGCGATTAATTAATTAAAACAAATTAATTATTTAATTTAAATTAAATTAATTAATTAATTAAAAATAATTTATAATTTAAATTCATATTAATTAATTAAATAAAAATGAAAATTACTAAACTAAAATAATCAATAAATAAATAAATTAAGGTTCATAATTAAAATAACTAAATCCTGACCTAATTTTGAATAATTAAATAATTAATTAAATTAAAAGAAAAAAAAATTTATGAAATCAAGTGTCGGCCCTTATATAAAATTAGGGTTCTTGGTTTATTTATATCCAGGTTCATGTCTCCTTCTCTCAATAATCTTTCATTCATTTTCTTTCTTTTTTATTTGTCCTGATGATGGACCCCCTTTGGGGTTTGAAACGTCGACACAATGAACAAAAAACTGTGGACAATCTGGATCATACCACTGCCAAAAACTTCCACAGAAGCCTAAATTCATCTAACTTTTCAGTGCTTCAAACATAAATAGACTTAAGCCCTCTAAATACTCCATAGGTGATTCGTGCAGGGCCTTTCAGGGCCTTTCATTGTTTTAACATTTTTTATCAAGTACTTTAGGATCAAAATGGTGGAAAATAGATTCAATTAGATCATTGAACTGCTTGAATGAGTGCACGGAGTTATGAGGTAGTGTTCCACACCATTTCAATGGGTGATTGCGAAGTGTGTGTGTGACCAGTGAAAAGACCTTTGTTTCATTAAAATATTCCACACCCTTCATGAGCGCATGGGAGTCATCTAAGTGCTCAGGCCAGGCCACTTTTCCTTCACCACCATATGTGATTTGTGCCAAGTGATCCTAAGGATATGTCCTTTGGACAGACATTTTAGAGGGAAAACTATAACAAACTCCATGAGAGATGTGTGAAGACTCAAAACAGATGATGAGGGCTCAGCTTGTCATCTGGACCTCCTTCTAGTGCCAGAAATGTGGATGGCGCTAGACCTGCCAACATGTCAAAGGATCTCCCCGATAAGAAGTCCCAATTAGACCTCAGACTGTTTGGTGTAGGAATCCTAGTAGTGGGTCATACAATATCATCTTGACTAGGATTTTTCACAAAGGCAAGTAAGATGTCCCTATTGGTAGCAAGGGTGTGACCTAAGTGACAAGTCAAGGAAGGTTGATGAGCGGTTCTACGACACGGAGGGTGAGGTGAGTGTGCCCCTTGGAAACCTGTGATAGCATAGAGTTAAGAAGGGAACACATGAGCAAAGATACATCACAACATGGAAGGAAAGTTATCTAACAATCCAAAGTGATGGTTAAACCAAAAACACATTTCAGTAAGATTCATACATACACATACAGAAAATAGCTACACATGCATGCATAAGCAAATAGATACATATATCATTTAGAGTAAACAAGATAGCTGGAATACAATACGACATACACATGAAATGTTCTAGCTCTATTATATTAAGAAGTGTAAGTTCCAGTCATACAATACAACCATGACCAACCACTAGTTCCGACAGTGGAACATTACGGTCACTACTACCTACTCCTCCAAAGAGATATACTAGCTCTATGCACTGGAGAAGCCAAGGCTCATTACAATACTATCCAAGCTTTCTCTAAGGTACTCCTATTGGAAGCTTGGCTTACCAAAATCCTCTACAATGAGTTATGAGGGACTATTTATAGAAAAGGGTGGGGTGACCCCTGACATCCCCCTTTGTGTCTGTTCATATATCCTCATGACTCTTCAACTACTATATGAATGTTACATTCAACTATCGACACTTGAACTTCCACTTGACAAGGCATTACATTCAATCTGCACATGTACCCATGTGAGACAAAATGGCTTGAGCAAGCCATGCAAGACATCACTGACACTCGGACTGTTGTGGTGAGACCAACTCTTTGACATCTTTGTGATGGCTGATGGTGGCAAACTGATGCCAACTTGGTCGTTCATGATGGTGTCCATACGCTCAATGGTGAAATCTTGCTGAAAGTGAACTCTTTCCTTTGTTTCATCCGGGTACACTAATATGGCCCCTCAGTCCAACTCATTTGATAGCATGCACATCATCGTCTTGACAATGGCTAGACCAGCAACATACTGATGCATAGTATCTTTGATGATATCCAAGTGTGTGCTGGTGACCATGCGCATCAACTTGTTAAAGTACATGTTCAGCTCCAGTTGGACTTGCTTATTTTCTTCGCCTCAGTGAGTGTGCCAAATGGCTGGGATCACATGCATGCTCACAATGGCATGCAAGTTGTTGAATTCCCTTGTATGTGATCAATAGCATTGCTCACCTTGTCTGCTCTATGCTAGTTGTTGGGATGGATCTATAACTTGTATGGGTGCAGTTTCATTCATCTGTGCATGTTGCGCCCCCTGTTTTACCTATTCCTGCTGCAACTCATTCTCTCTTCTATGCATCTCCTATTATTCCTTGAGTTTTTTCTTCAACACATGCAACTCCTTCTCTATTTATTTCTCTGCCTTCGCGCAATCCTTGTGCCATGTCATCACCTCATAGCTTCAATCTCCAAAGTTTCTTTTGTCACAAGTGGATTTACTTTGAACTTGTAGCTTTGCTCCGCTTTTGTGTAATCAACAACCTTCCTCTTGCATTCATCGCATGTGCGTGTACTCCCTTCTGCTGCTGCTCACTTTGATTTCGTTCCCATTCTTCTTGATATCCTTGTCCATGAACAACTTGATGTCTTCATAGGTAGGCAAGCTCATAGACGCTTGGATGCAACCCCCATTGTGCTCTTAAGGGTGTCCTTTGACCCTGCTCTCCTGAAAGCCATTATACTTTTGTTGCTGAGAGACAGACAAACACCTGTGATTCCTAGAGACATAGCAACACTCACGACAAGCAATCTTTCAGTCGAAAACCAAAACAAACATAAGGACTGACTTTCAACATACCAATGTGGTTGATCGTGAAGGTTGTGCAATTTCTGTCGGGAGGTTGGGAGAATGACTGCTAAAAATGTGCAAGGCATAGTCTAGCTATCAGGAGGCTGACTGACTGCTGGAACTGTACAATGCATAGTCCAACCTATCCTGCTAAAGGCTGAAACTATGCAATGCGCAATTTTAGTCAACAATGACATGCAACTGGCAAGCTGCATTGTGCAGTTTCTGGGGCCAGTAGGACATTGCCTCCAAGAATTGCGCAATGCAAGCCTGGAGGTCAATGTTGGGCCAGACTTGCACAATTTTTGGAGGGAAGGAAGGGCCTTCACTTACAGAAATGCATGGTGCTAGTCGAGCAAGGCACGGTCTAGGACAAGGCAGCCTAGAGCAGCCAACGGGTGACTGAAAACATGAGAAGTTTGAATGCACGATGAGATGAGTGAAAAAAAGAGTGAATGATCATACATGTGAACAACAAGTGAAAAATTCAGGAAACGGGAAAGCATGCATGTGTGTGAAGCGAGTTTTCATAACAACAATCGTTCACACAAAAGCAATGTCATGCATGTGACAACAGTGAGATGTGAACAAAAGCTGAAATGATGCTTCTACAAGCTAACATACATTAAAACGACAGCAATCGCTCATTAAAATCAAGAAGACACACTCATATGAAAAGAAACACAAAAAGAGACAAAAACGCAGCAGGAGACATGAAAAGCAGGCTTACCCCGAAACAACTGAGATGAATGTGTTGATGACTCTGAGATGCAATGTGGGATGTCAGAGCCGCAAGGTCAATGTGAGGAATGAGCTCTGTAGTGTCTGGTTGATAATTTTTTATAAAATTGAAGTTGTGATGTGCATGCCACAAATCTAGGAAAAGAGACACTTGGCAGGAGGTTTCTGAAATGATCCTAGCATGTAACCTCCAACTGCTAAAAATAGATCCTTGAATCAATGGATGCCTTTGCATGCTGCCTCAGGAGAAACAGTCCATGCATGAAAATTAGTTTTTCTCGGTCCCAGAGGAAATTGGTCACCCTGAAGGCACATGCAGCGGTCTACGAGCCTGGGGTGAAAATATGCGTAGTTTCTAGGCTAAGAAGAGACAATTTTCCTAGAGGGATTGTGCAATTTTTAAGAGGAATAGGTGACTATCTCCCAAGATTGCATAATTTTTGGGCTGAGAAACTATCCTGGGTCAGACATTCCAATTTTCTCTAGGAAACCTGTCTGTCTGTATCTCGTAATTTTTGAGCTGAGAAACTGTCTTGGGTCAAACCTCGCAATTTTCTCAAGGAATCTTGTATGATTATGTCTTGCAATTTGTGAGCTGAGCAGCTATCCTAGGTTATACCTTGCACTTTTCTCAAGGAATCTTGTTTGACAGTATTGCTCAATTTCTGAGCTGAGTAGGCTGCCTAGTTGGATTTGTGCAATTTTCACTAGCTATTGGGTTGGTTATCCCAAAGGGATTGCATAATTTTTGGGAGAAGCAGGTGACTTATGCCCATAATTGCACAATTTTTGGGTTGAGCAGCTATCTTGGGATGAATTGCACAATTTTAGAGTCGAGCTGGGTGTCCAGCGGGGTTTGTGCAATTTATAGAGGGAAGGCTAGTTCCCCTCTAGAATTGCACAATTCCCAAATGGATTTTCTTAACTAGCAACTGACACTAAGTCTGGAAAGCAACCTGTGAAGGGGGTGGAAGAAACTTGCATTCACAAGCTGAAAAGACTCTATGAAACAACTGAAGTTGATGTGCTTGACAATGTAAGACATGTTGCTGAGGATGGTCAGTAGGGAGGCTCCAAAATGAAGCTAAGGAAAAATTTTGGAGGGTGGTTACAACCACTACAACAGATCCCCAACAGTTGATTGATTCCTCTGTTAAAAGCTAACAAATTCTGGGTGATGGAGACAAGCTGAGGAGAAACTAAATCTTGCCAAGCAGTTGAGGACATGATACTAACAGATGTGCCTACGTCTATGACTGTGTTAGGTACTTCCACATGCTAAGCCTATACTATAATCTAGAAAGGAACATAAGATGGAAGACAATATCTTTCCAGTCAAATCCAATCAAAAGAAGTGACCAAACTACTCAGAGGGGGTGTTGTAGGAACGTGATAATTTCCCTCTTACTCAATGGGAAAAGGGGAATGCTCTCATGCACTTCGAGAATAGGAGGATTTACCTCTAGTTCATTCAAAACTAAAGAAACCAAAAGAACCTGAGCAGTATGAGATTCACTCTCTACTTGAAAGGTACAGTAAACCGAAGATGGGGTCAAGTCTACTAGTTTCTCAATCAATGGTTGGTCGAGAACGGACTCATGAGACTCACTTTCAAAGAGAGTGGGATTGAACAAAGATGACTTTCAATTAAACATTGGATCAACTAGTGGAGGATCGGGGGAAAGCTTTCGATACCTAGTCAGAAGATGAGCTTGAGTAGTTATAAGGCTTTCCAACTCTTTGGAAGCTTCACCCATACAAAGGTGAATGGGATGATGACCTTCACACAACTTACAGAGAAATTTGACTTTTCCCTCTTTCCCATAGGCTTTAATATTACTATTTGAGGGTTTTTCAGCAGCATGATCACCATATGTTGATGACAAAGTTTGATGTGAACCTGTGGACCACAATTCTAAGACCTTGGGAATACCAGGACAATTCTGAAGAAGGTGGTCACCCTTACATTACATGCAAGGGAATTTTACTTTCCAGGGTTCGTTGTAGGATTTTTCTTCATTAGTTGCATCCATAGCAATGGTTTCTTGGTTGCCCCTTGCTTATTTTTATTCTTCTTCTTTGTCCTCTTCTTCTTCTTCTTAGCTTCCAGGTTACTAGAATCCAGACTTTCAACAAGCGAAGAGGAATAATGAGGTGAAGAAATAGGTGAAGAAGGGAAGGGATCAACTTCAAGATCAACATGAGGTTGATGTTGTTCAGGTGGAGGAGAACTTGGTTGAAAAGAAGTTTGGACACTTGGAACCACCAAGGTCGAAAATAACCAAATTGGAAAATCAATGATCAATCCAGGAAGGGACAACATTGCCATATAAGGTGCACCAGCTTTTCCAAAAGAAGGAAAAGGACTAGGATTCTTGTCAAAGGGGTTTCCTTGATTGGTAGACTCAAGAAACGTTGCCATTGGTATCAACCTAATATCTACTAAGGATTATTTCCATAGGAAATACGTTGTTTCGTTGTCAATTAATTTTAGAATTTGAAACAAAAACTTTGTCTTTTCATGTTTTAAGAGTCGAGAAAAAGGACGAAAAGGTGACTCTAGTCACTTTCGTTGGTTTAGCAAGCTCGAAAGGAAAAGTGCTCGATGATATTTTTAAATTTAAGGAGTTAGAAAAGATTGAAATGACTATTCAGGATACTCTAGGCAAAAGGAGTACCAAGTAATCGTGAACTGCAATATACACCTCAACAAATAAATTTACCAAGGACTTGATGTATGTGTAGGAAATATCCCTAAATGTTGTGTTCAATGTATCACGTTTATAGGGTGGCAGACTCTACTTCCTATGGATAAAGTTTTGCAACCTATAAGGGTCTCCCTTTATATATGTGAGGGTATGGGGAGAACAAGTCCATGCTAGCGTTGTCTAATGCAAAAGCGAATGACAGCTGCTAATTTTTAAAGACATCGGAACACGTCTCTAGCCTAGACCACTAAGTATGAGCATTAATGTTTCAAATTCTCCTTAGATTAATTGATATATTTTAAAGTTGATCTTGAAATTATTTTTTGATTTAAAGGCCTTAATTATGTCACCTAAACACCTACGATGCAACTACATGAGAAACGGGAAAAAAAAAATCGTTTCAATGAAAGCTAGACGAATCAAGGGAAGACATTTCAATCAATAATGCATCAAAAAAAATGCATCATGCAAAATGCCTTACTCTAACTCTCACTTTTGTCTTCCAAGCGCAATGCCAAAAGTAAAAATATTGTCAGTTTTCACTGTCCTAAATGCAACTTTTTCGAAAGAAAAATAGTTTTACTTTACAAAGATGCACTTATTTGAAGTATGCTTTTCTTTCCATTTTGAATGATTTGATGCACCTAATACAATTTTTAGCTTTCAATTGTTGAGAAAATTTAATCTATTCTCAATGATGAATCTCAAAAAATAACTTTTCAACACAACTAATCTAATGCATTTTCACGAAAATTAAATTTCAAAATACAAGCTAAAACAAATGAAAAATGATTTTTTCATTGATTTCCACATAAAACAACACTCGATCAATCAGCAAAACAAACATATCTATGACACCAACAAGTATAAAATGATGACCAATGAATAGAAACCCTAGAATTCAGTGAAATTTCACTTCAAAGCCAACGAGACAAATTTTGCAAATTAATCAAGGTAATCAATCAAAACATTGACAAATCCAACCATACAAGATGGAAAAAGACCTTAGGGGCCAAGACACACTAGATTCTTAGGAAGAAACCTCAAAAATTCTCACATTCAAGGATCATCGCTACTATATATACCCAAAGTCGTGATTATCGCTACTTTGCATAGGAAAACCTGTGATGGAATCACTACTTTGTATAGCACAAGTAGTGATGATTATAGCATGACCAAAAAATGAAGAAAAATAATTTTTATTGCGACTGTAAAGGTAAAAACCGTGATCGTCGCGACTGTAATGGGAAAAACCGCGATGCCATGATGAATGTAAAGGGTAAACCCACGAAGGGTGAGGAATATGGGAAAAAAATAAAAATATTCCAAGAAAAAATCCAAAATTAGCACTCTAAGGCAGTAATCAGTGATGGTATAAACACATACTAATGCAGACAAGATGAAAAATCGAAGGTTGGTCAAACTAGTCAAAAGGTCAGGGTGAAGGATTGGATGGAAACCATCATTGATCTGAAAATGGAGCTCTTAGGATTCTTCTCTAACTTACAAGAACCTCTCCCACTTCCAAAGCTTTAAATTTTCCCAAGTCTAATTGATTAACCAATGCAAACTTAAGAAATGCTTGAAAATATAGATGTATGCTAATGTTTGTTTTTAACTCATTATATGCCTTAAATTATGTTGTTGTGTTGTATGTTGATGTGCTCAACAGATATATAAATACATATAACAGTAAATAACAACAATTTAATTAGGAGTTCACCCACAACTCTTGGGCTACATCTCCGTGAGCTCTAGTCAACTCAACTAGGCTCTTTGGGATTATGGCATAAGTCCTTTTTACAAGCTCTTGGCTCAACTCCTACTATTTTCCATAGAAATAGTGGGTTCAGACACCATGTTATCCCCTGGATCTTGAAGCTCTAGCTCTTGGCTCTGGCTCTGGCTCTTGGCTCTTGGCTCTTGGATCTGGCTCTTGGTTATGCTTCTGGCTCTTCGGCTCTAGCTTTGGCTCTAGCTTCTGTGGCCCTCTAGTTGTTTACAGCTCTCTTGGCTTTTCACTTAACTTCCAAGTGACTCCCTCGGTTGTTCCTTTTCCTTTTGCACTACCTTTTTTGCTCTTTTTCACCTTAACTTCCCACTTTCACTTTGCTTTTAGCAACAAAACCCAACAACCTTCAACAATTGCCAACACCACCTTGTGATTCAGCTCTTAGGCTTTCTTTAAGGAATTTTTAGCTTTTCAGCTTCCTCAGTCGTTCCTTTGTCAACCGTGATCATGAGGAATCATTCCTCTTCCCAACTCTGCCTCTTCACGCTTTAAAATGCATCCCTGTTGTAGAAATGCCCGCCTATAGCATGGTACAGGGAATGATGGTTGTTTTCCCATGGAAAATGAACCAACGACCTCCTTTCAAGTGAAAATCCACGAAATACTGTGTTTCGGGCTTGAAATGGAAATACATAGGAAAAGCACTATTGGGCACAAAATCCAGATGTGAAATTCCGTGGAATCACCCCTAAAATCCCTATCGGGTCTGCCTTCCATCACATATCGCAATGGCTTCAACGACATAGCCAATGGCCAAAAATCCATTAAACGGGAAATACAAAGGAAAATCTGAATTCCCGAATTTGAAATTTTATGAAATCGGGCTTTTAAAGCCCATCAAGTCCGGTCTTGATCACAATCGCAAGTCACAATGGCCTGGGGGCTTCTCCTTTGGTATCGTCAATGTTGATCCCTCGATATTGGCGATCGCAATCACACTATCGCATCGGCTCGGGGCCTTTTCTTTATGGGTGAATATGCCTGCATCTAACCCAATCCGCCGATTCGATCATTGGAGATCGTTGATCAGGCGTCCCTTCCGCACAACCTTATGTCCTCCTCTTGGCCTTATGCGATGCGATTTCCTCAAATAGCCTTTTAGGCCATTTTTAAAGGATTTTTGCCTCTTTTCCCAAAGAACAAAGGGGAACTTCTTTTTGTGATAACTTCTCCATCTGAAGTCTGTTTTCACCCATTCAAGTTGCGATGGATTCAGAATGAGGAGATCTTTGTAATGAGACTATTTTTTGGGAGTAGCCTATGACTTTCACTTTCCTCTGATTTACAAAGGATTTGTTCCATTTGTCACCTTTTACCTCTTATATGAAGTCTTTTAGACTTAGAGGTTTATTCACGATCCATTTTTGGATCACGCCTTCCCACTAAAGAAATTTTGGTCTCCAAAAGATTGATATACTGATCTGAACAGTAAATGAGAGTGACTCACCCTCTTCTTTCAACCTCCCTCTACACTTTCCTTGCATAGTGCCTCTGAACCAAAGTTTCTGACCACTTGCCTTCTTGGATGGGTTGGTCTTCCCAGGAAGAACTATCTTCCTCCTTGCCTTCCTGCAACACTTTTGCTAAAATGGTCATAGAAGGTAGTTTGAACTTCTCTACCCTTATCATTGATCTAAGGTGGCTCAAACAAATGTGAAGTACACCTGCTCCACAAACTTTCATTTGTACCTATTTGAAAGGCTGCCAACAACAATTGATAACAACAACAGGCATACAGACAACAACTAGATGGACTAAACTCCTGCTTCAACAAATGAAACAGATTTCACATCTTGTGAACACCTCCATGTCTTGTATTTCCATACAAATGATGGAGTAGACAACAAGCCCACAAAACATGCCTTTAAAAACAAATGACCCTTCAAGTCAAGCATGTAGAAAAAGACCATTAGGACTCTTTTCAAAAGATGAAACACTTCATCATTATCTCCATTTGGAGACCAAGTTAACTTCTCCCAAGCCAACATGGCATCACATGCATGTCAAAGCAATCAACCCTACAATTTAATTACACAAACATGTTCAAAAACAAGGAAATCATCAACATCCCTATGTTCATGCATCTCCTGCTCATGCATGCATTTCATCCTTCAACTTTCAATTAAGCACACTGTACTTTCAAAGCTTAAATGAAATATAGTGTAGATGCATCAATAGACATGCAATCTTAATCAGATAAGAACTCTAACCTTTTCTCACCAATCCCTTTCAAAGGTACTACCTTTGTCTGCACATCAGCATCATCATGTGAATCATCCCGAGACACATCATTCATGGAATCTTCCTTTCCATTTTTGCCATCTTCTCTTTCCACTTTGTTCAAATTTTGTGGAAGCATTGTTAGCATGACTTGCCTTGTCCAATGGACCTTTGTCTTCTTGCTTCTTTTCCTTCAAAAGTTTCCTGTATGTGGCCATTCTCTTCCAACATCTAGAAACATTATGGTTATCCAACCCACAAAAGGAACATGCAATTATTTTCCCATATTTAGGTGGAAATTTATCATGCTTTTCAAAATCAAAAGGGAAATGTTTAGAACTAGATTTATACCTTTCTATTTCACCTCTATTTCCTTCATGAGGAGGTGAAGCAAATGAAGAGGTGGCTCCCTTTGGAACACCATCAATCTCTTCAAGGTTGTTAAAGTCTACCCAACTCTCCGATTCAAGTGTGTGCTTCTGAACACCTGCAATGCAACTCACTCTTGGAACTATTTCAATGGCCTTCATGGTAGCTTTGGAACTCTCTCCATAAGACTCCCCATAGCCAAGACCCAAATGCTTAGGACTTTCTTTAACCATTAATGGTTCAACAATACCTTGTGCATGGTTTCCCAATCCCTTTACTTCATTACCCATCTTGGACATTAACTTGGAACCTGTGCCTCTAGTATGTTTTTTCAAAAGAACCAATATAAGCATCCTTAGAGGAATTTGAAAACAAACTGGAATGGTTTACCTCTTCTTCAAGTTGATACTTGACTAAGGCTTCTTAGGAAACAAAGAGTTGTATTTCCAACTCATGCATCCTCTTCATGTTCATATTTGCAATATGAAGTTGCCTCTCCATTTGCTGTAGTCTGTCAGCAAGCAACTACTTCTCTTCATTCATGGAATTCAACTACTTTCTAAGCATGTTTCTCTTCCTTCCATCCTCATACATTTCTCTCAACATATCCATCATGGTGGACTATTCTTGCTTCATGTCTTCATCAAAGAATCTTGTGAAGAAAGCAAAATTTGAGGACCCACTTGTAGAAGTTTTCATTATGCCAATGAACAAAAAAACTTCAACAAGATAAATAAAGAGCTTATTCAACAACCTTTTGCAACAAACCTCTTGTGCTCCGATAAATTCCTTGAGGTCCTTTGGGATAGAAAAATGTCTGTAGCCCTTCTTCCTTCTTGTCATTCCTGGACTGAGGTATCAATAAATTGCCCTTTACCTCTGCAAACTCAGAAAATAGTCAGTCTGCAACAAGCATACAATCAATCACACAATCAATCCTTGACTTCCCAACACCTTTCAAACAAGCAATCTTTTCTCTGTCAATCAAGCATTCTAATATAACCTTCTTTGAAGGTGTGGTTAACCAAACTTAAGCTCTGATACCACCTGATCTGAAAATGGGGCTCTTAGGCTTCTTATCTAACTTACAAGAACCTCTCCCACTTCCAAAGTTAAATTTTGCCAAGTCTTAGTGATTAATCAATGCGGAATTAAGAAATGCTTTAAAATATAGGTGTATGCTGATGTTTTTTTTTAACTGATTATATGCCTTAAATTCTGTTGTTGTGCTGTAAGTTGACGTGCTCAACGAATATGTAAATACATATAACAGTAAATAAAGCAGCAGGAAATAAAGACATAAGACAACAATTTAATTAGGAGTTCACCCACAACTCTTGGGCTACGTCTCTGTGAACTCTAGTCAACTCAACTAGGCTCTCTAGGATTATGGTATAAGTCATTTTTACAAGCTCTTGGCTCAACTCCTACTGTTCTCCACAGAAATAGTGGGTTCAAACACCATGTTATCCCCTGGCTCTTGAAGCTCTGGCTCTTGGCTCTTGGTTCTGGCTCTTGGCTCTAACTCTGGATCTTTGGCTCTAGCTCTAGCTCTGGCTCTTCAGCTCTGGCTTCTGTGGCCCTATAGCTATTTACAACTCTCTTGGCTTTTCACTTGACTTCCAAGTGACTCCCTCGGTTGTTCTTTTTCCTTCTGCGCTACCTCTTTCTGCTCTTTTTCACCTTAGCTTCCTTCTTTAGCTTCGCTTTCAGCAACAAAACCCAACAACCTTCAACAACTACCAACACCAACTTGCAATTTAGCTCTCAGGCTTTCTTTAAGGCATTTTTGGCTTTTCGGCTTCCTCAGTCGTTCCTTTGTCAACCGTGATCATGAGGAATCATTCCTCTTCCTAGCTCTACCTCTTCGCGCTTCAAAATGCATCCCTATTTTAGAAATGCCCACCTATAGTGTGGCACATGGAATGATGGTTGTTTTCCCATGGAAAATGAACCAGTAGCCTCCCTTCAAGCGAAAATCCACAAATACTACGTTTCGGGCTTGAAATGGAAATACATAGGAAAAGCACTATCGAGCACAAAATCTAGATGCGAATGTCTGTGGAATCACTCCTAAAATCCCTACCGGGTCCACCTTCCATCGCATATCACAATCATTGTGGTGGCATGGCCAATGGCTGAAAATCCATTAAACAGGAAATATAAAGAAAAACCTAAATTCCCGGATTTGAAATTTTATGAAATCGGGCTTTTAAACCCCATTGGGTCTGGTCCTGATCACAATCGCAAGTCTCAATAGCCTGGGAGATTCCCCTTTGGTATCACCAACACCAATCTGCGAATATCAATAATCGCAGTCGCACTATCGCATCGGCCCCGAGCCTTTGCCTTATGGGTGCATATGCCTACCTCCGACCAAATCCCCTGATCCAATTATCGGAGATCACTGATCGGCGGTCCCTTCCACCTGACATTAAGCCCTCCTCTTGGCCTTATGCGATGCAATTTCCTCAAATAGCCTTTTAGGCCCTCTTTAAATAATTTTTGCCTCTTTTCCTAAAGAACGAAGGGGAACTTATTTTTGTGATAACTTATCCATCTAAAGTCTGTTTTCGCCCATTCAGGGTGCGTTGGATTCAAAATGAGGATATATCTACAATTAGATGATTTCTGAGAGCATCCTGCGACTTTCATGTTCCTTTGATTTACAAAGGATTTGTTCCATTTGGCACCTTTTACCTCTTATATGAAGTCTTTTAGACTTAGAGGTTTATTCAAGATCCATTTGTGTATCAATCATATGCTCCCTAGCGGAGTCACCATGTTGTTGACAAGGTTAATCCTTTTTGTGGATAGAGACAATCCCTCTAGCCCAATGAGTGGGTCTAGAACCTAAAGTGACAATCCACTAGACATATTCCTAAGTTATAATTGAAAAGTAGAACGAAAGAGATAACCTACCTCGTTTTGATGTTATTGTGATTTCCTTTGTTGAGGGCCTAGAACCGCTTGTGTCATGGACTTGTTCCTGCTTCTCTCAACGCTTATGTACGCACAAAATTGATCAAGAGGCAACAAAGCATGCCAAAACCAATAGTAAATCCAATAACAACCTACTTAGCTTATCAAGGAATGCCAAACTAATACATACATGCACATATATATTTTGGGAAGATGAACCAACAATTGTATATTATTTAAGGAATAAATGGAAGCTTAAAACCATAGCCTTGATATTGAAAGCCTCTCCTTGAGTGGTAATCCAATTCTAAGCCAAGAAACTCTCCAAACACTCCTCCAAAACTAATGAATAGCCTCTAAGCACAAGCTTAGCATAGGGGTGCAAATGGACATAGACCAACCCAACCTCTAACCTGAAAAACCATTTGGGAATGGGAGAGGATGAATTTATAGATTGGGAAAGGGAGTTAGGACTTCTCCAAATATAGGATTAGTCCCACATCTCAAGGAGGTAGCTCATAGGGATAAGACAAAGAGGTCAAGATGGGAGGATTCAACCTCATCTATGTGAAACCACCTCCATCTCGTCACTCTAGAAGCTTCTATATCATGAAGCTTCGCATCCTCTATGGGAAAATTTCATTTTTTGGATCATCACGAGTATATGAGCAAATAGGGCAATGCCATCGTGGGTCAGGTATAGTGCAACATGCAACCATCAATGTTTTTAGCCTCATAAGAGCGATCATGCTCAAATTAGGGTTAAAGAGTTATTTCCTCCAGTGGAAGCTCAAGGAATTTTCCAATCAATGTCTTAGGAAGGCTTTGAACTACATATATGAATGATTACACTGCATTATGGTCATATTTCAGGCACTTCAGGGTATGTCACAGGGAAGTGCAGGAGGTGTGACAAAATACTGTGTACCAGAACTTAACTTAGTAAACTGAGTGATCTAATTTTGAACTCAATTTAAACACATACTAAACCCCTAAAACTTAGGGATAACATATACATGACTACAGAAAGACTTCCAACTTGAAATTCCTAAGCTAATTAAGTTAATTAAACTTAATTAACTATTTAAAAGTTGCTATGAGAATAGAATTTAATTTTAATTCAAGGACAAATTAAACTAGAATTTCTTGTTGCCATTTCTCAACACTCCCTCTCAACAAGAAACAGATTATCAACTACCCCAATCCTATCTTTGTGAAACTCGAATTTACATATTGACAATGCCTTTGTCAAAATGTCAACATCTTGCTCCTCCGTGGGAATGTACTCTAACAACATAATCTTCCTCAATACACAATCTCTGAGATGATGATATCAGATAATCAATATGCTTGGACCAATCATGAAAAATTGGATTTTCAGAGAGTTTGATACAACTTTGATTATCGCAGTAAATCACAGTTGGATCCATCTTCTGACTAAACAAACCAACCAAGATCTTCCTCATCCAGATGGCCTCACATGTTTCCTAACTCGTAACCATGTACTCTACCTCTTCCGAACTTAGTGCAACCGATCTTTGTTTCCTGTTGTACCAAGAAACTGTCATTGACCTAATAATGAAGATCCCTCGTGATGTGCTCTTCCTTTCAAATGGAATCCCTACCCAATATGAATTATTGAAGCCTTGAATCTTCACTCCCTTTGTCCATATGTACCATAATCCATACTGATAAGTTCCCCTAAGGTATCTCAACACATGCTTTGGGTAGAAATTCCCACTGTAGATCACCTGAGAATGCAATATACTAAAGCAAAATACTTGATCTACTTCTACAAACAAACTTGCAGAAGCTTAATCTATTTGAGCTAGATCAATCAGAACACATATAACAGAGAAGAATAAATCATACACACATGAACACAGAAGAATAACCCGGGGAAAGCCTCAGCCTAAAACCCCAATCTCTGTATTATCATACAAGTGGAAATATGTTCAATATTACAAAAATAATCAGCTCACAAGTTGTCCTGCTCTCTCTGCAATCAAACAATGATGCTCATAGATAGTCAAAGGCTTTTTCAAACCTTCTCCTCTGCCCTCCAAGCTTCCTATTTCCTTGCACAGTTTCTCCTAGGGTCCACTGCTTCCACTTGTGTGAATTCCAACCTCACACTACTCAATTGGCTCAGTAGTAACTGCACAATCCTGAAGGAGATAATTCCTTTTGCATGGATGGGTTTCCTATATAGGAAAATTCCTCCAACTAATAGTACACTCTCCCTTCCTCTGATCTCAACTGTGTCTCTAACTGAACTAGCATGCATGATTTATTTATGAGAGAATATTCAGTTATCTGAAGTGCAACAATTACATGCATGCATGCATTAACTAACTGAACTCACAATTAATTCAACAAATTGTTGGAACTAATCTAACTGGACTTAACTCAGTTAACTAAGCTAACTAATTACAACTCAAAGTACAACCCATCCTGATCTCCTTAACTAAGGGATAAATTCCTCAATCAATGGAGAAATTGTTGCATGTCCTCACATAGACTTCATGTTTGATTTTCTACAACTAATTAACTCAAGATGAATTAATTAATTATTTTTCAAATAGATGCTAAGATCAAATTCGAATTTTACTTCTCTATTTTAGTTCAAGGACAAACTAAAATAGGAATCTATCCCGAAATGCTATTTATAGCAATGCTATTTTTTAGCACTTCCATTTTTCATTCCTTGTTGCTATGTCCAACACTGGTACCCGAACTGCTATTTATAGCAATGATATTTTTAGCATTTGTTGTTGCCATTTTCAACACTCCCTCTCAACAAGAAAGGCATTCAACTTGAACTCAATCCTGAACCTTTGGAATGTTGTGCATGCAACACTTCTCCCAAGTGTTATTGCTCCAGCAACTCTAGACACAAAAAATCTCCCAACTGACCTCTCTGTTGGGCTAGAAACACCCTCTGATGTTGAAGCTCCCTCTATCGCTGACAAGTGCTCTCTCTCTGACCTCTGAGCTGCTACAACACTCCATCCATCTCGCACTATTGCACACCTCTTTGTGCCATCCTGCACTGGTGCAACACTCCTATGCCTCTCGCATTGTTGCAGCCTACTAGCTCTACACTGCCTTGGGATTCCTGCATTGTAGCTCTCTTTGCCGCTCCATCTGCATCCGTCTCTACCCACTCAACTAGTCTTGCTATTCCTTATCAAGGCTCCTGTAGCAAGGTCTAATCAAAGAGATTGGGTACCTAAATGATCCTGCACCTATTTTAGCCTTCTTGGGACTGTCACTCCACATTTCCCCACCTCCGACCTGGAGGTATGGATGCATGTGATCCCTTTGCCCATTTGGCTCAAAATTTCCCCCTACTAGAGGTCTCTGCTTGAGTATATGCCTCCACTCAAACTCCTCTTGGCTTCTCTAGTTATGGCTGATCCACAACCTCCTGAAGTTGCTTCACCAATTGTGGCTCGTCCACAATTGTCTGAGACTTCTTCTGGCACTACATGTTGAGAGGTAATGTACTCTCCCTCTCAACCACCAAGTCTTCAAAAATTTCCTTGCTCCTTAAGGCTTTGCATGCATCTTGAACCTCAAGAGCATATAGGTTCTTAACTTATGAACCGATCTGCTTCATCTATCTCGTGGTGACCTGTCTAAGGAAAAACTTTCCCTTAGTGAAGACTACATCATAGCCTTTGTCTTCCAACAGGGCGAACGACACCAAATTTTTCCTCAGTCCTGGTACATACTTGACATCAATCAAGGTAATGCAAGCTCTATGCTCCCTCTGAAAAACAACCGTGCCTACACCTGAGACACTATATTTTTTATCATTACCCATCGTAATGAGTATATGGAGATATTTCTCCTCCAAGGTACTAAACAAACTCTTATCGCCAGTCATGTGGAAAGAAGCTCCACTGTCAAGAAACCAACCACATCCCACCATGGATGAAATCATGCATGCGAAGAGGGTGAAATCCAACTCGAACTGTGAGGCCAGTGCCTCAACTTCTTGTCCTTCCAAGGATCCCTTCTTTGGTTTCTTCAGTGGACAATTTGTAGCAAAATGGCCCACCTCATGACAATGAGAGCATCACACTTTCGATTTGTCAAACTTCTTCCCACTAGGGGAAGAACTCGATTTGGGATGAGAATACTTCTCCTTCCCTTTCTTCACCTTACTCGTTAAGGCACAATTTTCTTCATCCTCCTTGGATGAAGAACCATCCCTGGTGCTTCTTCTTATCTCCTCCTACATCAGATCCGACCAAAGTCGTTCCCAATCTCGCATTTTCTCTCTTCCATTTACCGAGTCTTGGTAGCTATTCCAACTCTTAGGAAGACCGAGGAGAGCAAGACTCACCATGTCATCATCGACTGTCGTGATCCCTACACTTCCAAGCTCACCCCTGCAGGTGGTGAGCTTGTTAAGATATGTATAGATCGTGTCGCCCTTTTCACACTTGATTTTCCAAATCTTGTCTTTCAATGCCAACTTCCTCTGATTGTTGTTTTTCCGATATAGATCCTTCAATTTTTTCCACATTGAAAACGGTGTCTCCTTCCCACGCAAACTCAAAACTTTCTGGTCTCGAACTCCTTCCAGAAGGATTCTCCTCGCTCTAGCCACACATTTCTTCCATTCCGCCAATTCTTGGGAATTAGAAACTACTGGCTTAGGGACTTCTTGATCAATGAAGTCCTTCAAACCATTGTCCTCTAATACTGCTTCCATGTGATCCTTCCAGGCTATATAATTCGAGCTGCCATCAAGGGCATACTCAAGTCTTAAATCATTGAACGCCATTGGTGAAATTTGAGATGTGATAAGAATTTGAATTCTATAATTAGGAACTTCAAACTTCAAACTTCAAACTTCTTTGTATACTATTCTTCACTTTGATCACCTTTTCTCTAATACCATGTAGAACTTTTTCTACAAAACCTCGCTCTGATACCATGTAGAAATTCCCACTGTAGATCACCTGATAATGCAATATACTAAAGAAAAATACTTGATCTACTTCTACAAACAAACTTGCAGAAGCTTAATCGATTTGAGCTAGATCAATCAGAACACATATAATAGAGAAGAAGAAATCATACACACATGAACACAGAAGAATAACCCAGGGAAAGCCTTAGCCTAAAACCCCAATCTTTGTATTATCATACAAGTGGAAATATGTTCAATATTACAAAAATAATCAACTCACAAGCTATCCTGCTCTCTCTGCAATCAAACAATGCTACTCATAGATAGCCAAAGGCTTCTCCAAACCTTCTCCTCTACTCTCCAAGCCTCCTATTTCCTTGCGGAGTTTCTCCTAGGATCTAGTGATTCCACTTGTGTGAATTCCCACCTCACACTACTCACTTGGCTCAGTAGTAATTGTGAATTCCTGAAGGAGATAATTCCTTTTGCATGGATGAGTTTCCTATATAGGAAAATTCCTCCAACTGATAGTACCTTGTCCCTTCCTCTGATCTCAACTACGTCTCTGACTGAACTGACATGCATGAGTTATTTATGAGAGAATATTTAGTAAGCTGAAGTGCAATAGTTACATGCATGCATGCATTAACTAACTGAACTCACATTAATTCAACAAATTGTTGGAACTAATCTAACTGGACTTAACTCAGTTAACTAAGCTAACTAATTACAACTCATCTTGATCTCCTTAACTAAGGGACGAATTCCTTAATCAATGGAGAAACTGTTGCATGTCCTCATATAGACTTCATGTTTGATTTTCTAAAACTAATTAACTCAATATGAATTAATTAATTATTTTTCAAATAGCTGCTAAAATCAAATTCGAATTTTACTTCTCTATTTTAGTTTAGGGACAAACTAAAATAGGAATCCATCCCAAAATGTTGTTTATAGCAATGCTATTTTTAGCACTTCCATTTTTCATTCCTTGTTTCTATGTCCAACACTGGTACCCAAACTGCTATTTATAGCAATGATATTTTTAGCATTTCTTGTTGCCATTTTCAACACTCCCTCTCAACAAGAAAGGAATTCAACTTGAACCCGATCCTGAACCTTTGGAATGTTCTGCATGCAACACTTCTCCCAAGTGTTATTGCTCCAGCAACTCTAGACACAAAAAAATCTCCCAACTGACCTTTCTGTTGGGCTAGAAACACCCTCTAATGTTGAAGCTCCCTCTATCACTGAAAAGTGCTCTCTCTCTGACCTCTAAGCTGCTACAACACTCCATGCATCTCGCACTATTTCACACCTCTTTGTGCCATCTTGCATTGGTGCAACACTCTTGTGCCTCTCGCATTGTTGCAACCTGCTAGCTCTGCACTTCCTTGGGATTCCTGCATTGTAGCTCTCTTTGCCGCTCCATCCACATCTGTCTCTACCCACTCAGCCAGTCTTGCTACTCCTTATCGAGGCTCCTCTAGCAAGGTCTAATCAAAGAGATTGGATACCTAAATGATCTGGCCCCTATTCCAGCCTTCTTGGGGCTATCACTCCACATTGCCCCACCTCTGACCTAGAGGTATGGATGCATGTGATCCCTTTGCTCTTTCCCCCTACTAGAGGTCTCTACTTGAGTATATGCCTCCACTCGAACTCCTCTTGGATTCTCTAGTTGTGGCTGATCCACAACCTCCTGAAGCTTCTTCACCAATTGTGGCTCGTCCATAATTGTCTGAGACTTCTTCTGGCGCTACATGTTAAGAGGTAATGTACTCTCCCTCTCAACCACCAAGTCTCCAACAATTTCCTTGCTCCTTAAGGTTTTGCATGCATCTTGAACCTCAAGAGCATACAGGTTCTTGACTCATGAACCGATCTGCTTCATCTGTCTCGTGGTGACCTGTCTAAGGAAAACCTTTCCCTTAGTGAAGACTACATCATAGCCTTTGTCTTCCAGCAGGGCGAACAACAACAAATTTTTCCTCAATCCTGGTACATACTTAACATCAGTCAAGGTAATGCGAGATCTATGCTCCCTCTGAAAAACAACCGTGCCTACACCTGTGACACTATACTTTTTATCATTACCCATTGCGATGAATATATGGAGATATTTCTCCTCCAAGGTACTAAACAAACTCTTGTCGCCAGTCATGTGGAAATAAGCTCCACTGTCAAGAAACCAACCACATCCCACCATGGATGAAACCATGCATGTGAAGAGGGTGAAATCCAACTCGAACTATGAGGCCAGTGCCTCACCTTCTTATCCTTCCAAGGATCCCTTCTTGGGTTTCTTCAGTGGACAATTTGTAGCAAAATGGCCCACCTCATGACAATGAGAGCATCACACTTTTGATTTGTCAAAATTCTTCCGACCATGGGAAGAACTTGATTTGGGATGAGAATCCTTCTCCTTCCCTTTCTTCACCTTACTCGTTAAGGCACAATTTTATCCATCCTCCTTAGATGAAGAACCATCTCTGGTGCTTCTTCTTATCTCGTCCTGCATCAGATCTGACCAAAGTTGTTCCCAATCTGGCATTTTCTCTCTTCCATTTACCAATTCTTGGTAGCTATTCCAACTCTTAGGAAGACCGAGGAGAGCAAGACTCACCATGTCATCATCGACTGTCGTGATCCCTACACTTCCAAGCTCATCCCTACAGGTGGTGAGCTTGTTAAGATATGTAGAGATCGTGTCGCCCTTTTCACACTTGATTTTCCAAAGCTTGTCTTTCAGTGCCAACTTCCTCTTATCGTTGTTTTTCTGATATAAATCCTTCAATTTTTTCCACATTGAAAATGGTGTCTCCTTCCCATGCAAACTCGAGACTTTCCGGTCTCGAACTGCCTCCAGAAGGATTCTCCTCGCTCTAGCCACACATTTCTTCCATTCCACCAATTCTTGGGCATTAGCAACTACTGGCTTAGGGACTTCTTGATCAATGAAGTCCTTCAAACCTTTGTCCTCTAATATTCCTTCCATGTGATCCTTCCAGGCTATATAACTCGAGCTTCCATCAAGGGCATACTCAATTCTTAAATCATTGAACGCCATTGGTGAAATTTGAGATGTGATAAGAATTTGAATTCTATAATTAGGAACTTCAAACTTCAAGCTTCGAACTTCTTTGTATGCTATTCTTCACTTTGATCACCTTTTCTCTAATACCATGTACAACTTTTTCTACAAAACCTCGCATTGATACCATGTAGAAATTCCCACTATAGATCACCTGATAATGCAATATACTAAATAAAAATACCTGATCTACTTCTACAAACAAACTTGCGGAAGCTTAATTGATTTGAGCTAGATCAATCAGAACACATATAATAGAGAAGAATAAATCATACACACATGAACACAGAAGAATAACCCGGGGAAAACCTCAGCCTAAAACCCCAATCTTTGTGTTATCATACAAGTGGAAATATGTTAAGTATTACAAAAATAATCAGCTCACAAGCTATCCTGCTCTCTCTGCAATCAAACAATGCTGCTCATAGATAGCTAAAGGCTTCTCCAAACCTTCTCCTCTGCCCTCCAAGCCTCATATTTCCTTGCACAGTTTCTCCTAGGATCAAGTGATTCCATTTGTGTGAATTCCCACCTCACACTGCTCACTTAGCTCAGTAGTAACTGCGCAATCCTGAAGGAGATAATTCCTTTTGCATGGATGAGTTTCCTATATAGGAAAATTCCTCCAACTGATAGTACATTGTCCCTTCCTCTGATCTCAACTATGTCTCTGACTGAACTGACATGCATGAGTTATTAATGAGAGAATATTCAGTAAGCTAAAGTGCAATAGTTACATGCATGCATGCATTAACTAACTGAACTCACAATTAATTCAACAAAATGTTGGAACTAATCTAACTGGACTTAACTTAGTTAACTGAGCTAACTAATTACAACTCAAAGTATAACTCATCCTCATCTCCTTAACTAAGGGATAAATTCCTCAATCAATGGAGAAATTGTTGCATGTCCTCATATAGACTTCATGTTTGATTTTCTACAACTAATTAACTCAAGATGAATTAATTAATTATTTTTCAAACAGCTACTAAGATCAAATTCGAATTTTACTTCTCTATATTAGTTCAGGGACTAACTAAAATAGGAATCCATCCCGAAATTCTATTTATAGCAATGCTATTTTTACCATTTCCATTTTTCATTCCTTGGTGCTATGTCCAACACTGGTACCCGAACTGCTATTTATAGCATTTCTACTTTTATCATTTCTTATTTCCATTTTCAACACTTTGTCGCCTTCCAATACATCTTGGTAGGCCTAAACATTGCTTGACTAAGTTGGTTAACTACATAGCACATATTCGGTCGTGTGCTCACCAAGTACATGAGTCAATCCACAAACTGCCTGTAAACAGTAGCTTCCACTACTTCCCCTGAAGTAGCATCCTCCTTCCTCCAATTACCTGTTGAAGGAGTCTCCATGGGTTTGCTGCTCTCCATGTGAAATCCCTTGAGTATATTGTTGGCATACTTTCCTTGAGACACAAACAATTCCACATCTCCCTACCATACCTCCATGCCAAGAAAGTAATGCATGAGCCCCATGTCCTTCATCTCAAACTCTTTTGCAAGGTACTCGTTGCAATATTTGATCATTTGATCATCACCTGTTAGTATGATATCATCAACATAAATTAAAATGATCAACAACTTACCTTACACCACTATATGGTACACATTTGCATCCACTTCACTCTTCGTGAAGCCCAACCCAGTGAAGTAGTTATCTATTCTGGTGTACCAAGAAAGGGGTGCTTTCTTCAGCCCATACAATGCTTTCTTGAGTTGGCACACATGCGACTCATGATCAAAGGTTTCAAAACCTTAAAGTTGATCTATGTACACCTCTTTGTCAATCATGCCATTAAGGAAGGATGTTTTCACATCAATTTGATGTATCTTTCAACCCATCTGTGTTGATAGTGACAATATAGATCTGCTTGCCGAGTACCTTGCAATAGGAACAAAGGTCTCATCATATTCAATCCCCTCTACCTGTGAAAAGAAACGGGCCACAAATCTAGCCTTATGCTTCTCCACACAACCATTTGTAGATTTATTTACCTTGTAAAGTTAACAGGAGCCCACCATTGACTTATTCTCTGGTCTTAGGACCACATCCAAAAAACTGTTACGAACTATGGAGTCATACTCCTCCACCATTTCATCAACCCAAATTGGCTACTACACTGCTTCCTTAAAGGAGGATGGCTCTGTTACAACACATTCACCCATAAGAGCCATGTATCCAATGTACCTCTCAGGTGACCTCCTTTGCCTGCGTTGAGAATTGGTTGCTCCCACATTCTCCTGTGCATCATCCAAAAATATGTCAGCCTTTTTAGTGTGCTTTATTCCCTCTCTGGAATATTCTACCTGAGTGGATGTCTCCACTCCCGGATCCTTTGCATGTGGTTGCTCCAAATAAATATGAGGCTCCTCAATCTTGGGAGCTAAAGGCTCCTCATTTGAATGTAGCTCAAGCTCCCTCTCAAGGGAAATTGGCATGGACTTCTCCCTATTGAATCTGACATCCCTGTGAATCACTGTCATCATGTTGGTTGACAAGTACACTCGATAGTTGTGAGGAGTATCAGTGTACCCCACAAATATCCCCAACTCTGTTGTCAGCTCAAGCTTCTTCCATGCATCTTTGGTCACATGGAAATATACCGATGACCCAAAAATCCTGAAGTGACCAACATCTGGCCTCTTAACGGAATAAGCATCCTCTAGTGTCTTCATCTCAAGTACCCAATGTGGGCTACGGTTCTGAACATAAACTGTAGTGTTGCATGCCTCAGCCCACAAGTGCAGTGGTTGACCCTGATCATGCAACTTTTCCCTTGTTGCCCCTACTATGCTTCTATTCTTCCTCTTGGCCACCCCATTCTATTGAGGGTTATGGGGTGTCGTGAACTCCAGTTTAATCCCTTCTGCTGCATAATTTCTTCAAATTGTTTGGGACATACTCACCACCGTTATCACTCCATAGATTTTTAACCTTCTTGCCTAACTCTTTCTCCACCAATGCTTTAAAATCACAAAATTTTGTGAAAGTTTGATCATTTTTCTACATGAAAAATATCCAAGATTTACGACAATAGTCATCAACAAATATAACATAATACATGTGTTTGGCCATGGATGTTGTAGAGAATGGTCCACACAAATTTGAATGGACTCTCTGTAGAATATCCTATGCACGACTGTCTCTGTCGTGAAAGGAAGACTTGGTGTATTTTCCCAAAGTACACCCCTTGCATGTATCAACTTTCTCAAGCGTAACTTTGGGGAGACCAGTAGAGATCTGTTGCAATATATTCAAAGCTCCATGATGCAAGTGACCCAATCACCTGTGATAAAACTCGCCAAATTCTTGGCTCTACACCCTTTCTTATTTTGTGCTCAAAGAAATGCACTCCTCTACCTCCAAATTATAGAGATTCTTCCCCTTAATCCCTATCTTCTTTACCTGACCCGTGGCTATGTGTCTAAGGAACTCCTTTCCTTTCAAGAAGATCACATCATAGCCTCTATCCTCATGTATGGAAAGTGATACCAAGTTATTCTTTAGCTAGGGCACATACATAACATTCTTCAAGGTGAGTGGAGCCCCATACTCCCTCTGAAAATTAATCATGCCCAATCCAGTAACATTATACTTCTCTTCATCGCCCATCTCAATATGCATCTAGAGATATTTCTCCTCCAAGTCACTAAATAACTCTTTGTCACCAGTCATGTGGAATTAAGCTCCATTGTCTAAGTACCATACGCTTCCCATAATTGATGACACCATGCATGCAATGAGGGAAAAGTCCAATTTGAATTAAGAGGCCAAAGCCTCACCCACGACTCCTCTTGAGGACTTCTTCTTGGACTTCTCGAGTGGACAATTTATAGCAAAATGGCCCAACTCATGACAATGAAAGCACTTAACTTTTGCCATGCATTTCTTCTTAGCTCCATGATAAGAATCCAATTTGTAATGGGAATCTTTCCCTTTCCCCTTCTTCAACTAAATCGATAAGGCCATCATCATTCTTTGTTGAAGAGCCATCCCTGATGTTCCTCCTGATCTCCTCCTGCATCAAATTAGATCACTGTCGTTCGCAATCTGGCAGCTTCTCCTGACCATTGACGAAGTCCTGATAACTATGCCAACTCTTTGGGAGTCGTAGAAGACCAAGACTCACCATATCATCCTTGGAAATCATGATTCCAACACTTCCAAGTTCATCACATCATTGTGAACTTGGTCAAGTATTTTGGAATAGTCTCACCTTTCTCCATTTTGATTTTTCAAAGCTTGTCTTGCAGTGCCAATTTCCTTTGTCACTGTTGTTCTAATACAATTCCATCAATGTTTTCCATATAACATACAGATTTTCCTTGCCATGGAGACTCGAGACAATGTGGTCTTGAACTCCCTCAAGGATTATCCACCTTACCTTCGCCACACACTTCTTCCATTTGGCAAAATTTTGTACATCTGATGATGTTGGTTTATGAATTTCTTGATCAATGAAATCCTTCAAACCATTACCCTCTAGCACAGCCTCCATTCTGTCCCTCCAGGCTATAAAATTTGAGCTGCCTTCCAATGCATACTCGAGCCGCAAATCGTAGAACGTCATCTGTCAACCATGAAGTATGTATTGCAAATTCAAATTTCACCTGTAACCCAAAACTCAAAACTTCAAAATATCCTCTAGTATATTGTTCTAAGCTCTGATACCATGTAGAAAATCTTGTAGATTCACAAGCTCATACAATTTACTAAAGTACATGACAAGAATATACTTCTACTTTCAACCAACAAAAGCCAAAAGATTGATTAAAACAATAAGAACAAGAAGAAGATAAATCAATGGCACACAACATAAGATGTATCTAGGGAAATCCACTACCCAAAACCCGCTATCTATATTGCATATATTATAAATATGAGTGAATATACAAATCTTGTTCTTACTGGAACAAGTCTGCACAAGTATGCTCAACTCTCTCAGCTCACAAGCAAGCTCTTGGCCAACACTTAGCCAATTCTGCGACTCTCCAAGCCCCTATTTTCTTACGCAATTCCTATGGCTGAATAGCCCATATTAATGGGAATCCAGTGCATCTAAAATTATGTAACCCAAACTAGGTCTAGCTCCTAATTGCATGCATGATCTATACAACTCAGTAAATCATACAACAGATAGTACACTATCCCTACACTCTAGTCTCAACTGGGTCTTTCTCTGAACTGACATGCATGAGTTTCTCATGAGTAAATCTTCAGTTAACTGGAGTAGCACTAGTGAATGCATTCGTGCACCAATTAAGTGTTAGTCCTTTATTAATTCCAAAAATAGTTAGAACTAATTTAACTGAACTTAACTCAGTGAACTGAGTGATCTAATTTCAAACTCAATTTAAACTCATATTGGACCCCTAAAACTTAGGGAGAATATATACATGACTCCAGAAAGACTTCCAACTTGAAATTCATAAGCTAATTAAGTTAATTAAACTTAACTAACTATTTACAAGTTTCTATGAGAATATAATTCAATTTTAATTCTTAGTTTAATTCAAGGACAAATTAAACTGGAATTTCTTATTGCCATTTCTCAACAAAAATTAGCCTTAATACTAACTCACCTCCTCTCAGTATTAATATTATTTCAAACAATTGGTATCAAAGATTGGTTCCTTCAAGGACAACTTAACTGCTTGAAGGTAGATCAAAGGAAAACATGGCTAATCAAGTTTGGCTAACACCAGAGGGAGTTCCATTTTTTAATGAATCGGACAATGAACTCTGGAGGATTAGAATGGGAGCCTATTTAATGGAGTTAGATGTTGATGTATTGTGATCCATAGTGAATGAAGAAAAGAATGAGCTTAATGCAAAAGGCAGGAGGATTATTATGAAAAGGATATCAAAGACAGATACTAATAGAGTGAGGCATTGTAAGACAACAAAGGATATGTTGGACAAACTACAATGTATGTATGGAAGAAAGCTACACAACAACATAGGAGGTTGATGAACCTTGTTGATCAAGAAATAAATATGAATCTGTGGAAGCTTCTAATAATGACAAGAAGAGAAGGAAGAAGAAGAAGGAATCTTAGAGGAAAGATGCTCAAAATATTGAATATCTTCCTTCCAGTGAGAAAATTGTTGATCTTCACTCCAGGGATGGTGAAGAAGAAGACATGGACAAGATGAAATGCGACTCAGAAGGTATGCTATTGATATGTGATAAATGAAAAGAAATTGATTAATCATTATATAGATGTTCATGTGAATCACTTGAAGATAGAGATAGCCATGCATCTACTAGTAGTAATGATATAAACTTACCTTAGCAGCAATAGCAGAAGAAGATACCTCTCAAGAGGAAAGAACATTTGATGAGGAAATATGAGAGAGATCCTATGAATTTTATCATGTAGTAGATAATAAGAGAATCCTTGGGAGTGATGAAGATGGGATACTTCTCAGATCATTGGAAGATCCCATGGTCAAAAAGAGGAATTTGGATCTATGTGGTGGTTCAACTAGCACCTCTGGTAGCTAAGACAGGGATCTAGATGAAACGATCTACTTTAGAAAGAAGTTGATATCTACTCTAAATGATATCAAGGAGCTATCAAAAGAAAATCTCAAGCAAAATGAGCAGTTGCACAAATATGAGTTTGAGAATGAGAATTTGAGAAAAATACTTATATAATTAAATGTTCAACAGGAAGAGGCTAGCAGATTGAATGCAATGGTAACCAATCAATTGAATGAAACAGAAGCCCTTTGTGAGAGACTACAAGATGAAGTTGTCTCAATGAGATATGACCTAGAAAGGGTAATCAAAGAGCTATCTCAACATCAAAAGCTTGAGGGGAGCATAAAGGATTTGGATGAGATGCTTGTTAAGCAAAGATCCCCCTTCATCGAGGTTGGTCTAGGTTTCATAGAAGAATCAAGCCCCAAGAAGGCAAAGGTTGAAGGGTCAACCACCCATGTATGCGCACTTGGAAATTCCAGCTACAACAAAGGAAAATAAGTTGTTAAACAATTGCAACAGAATGGTAAGCAACAACAACAAAGAGAGAAGAAAAGGAGAGCTAAGTAGCATAAAGGAAGAAGGTTCAACAACCAGAAGAGGCAACAACAACATAGAATTCCTCGAGGTATAAATTCAAACAACCATGGAAGGAACATGATGAACCAACAAAAGTCCTTTCCCTCTCAAGGACAAAGCCTTCAAAGAAAAGGCATCCTCTGTTATCAAAATCCTTTTCATGGTTATTATTTTTCTTGTAATCATTTTGGACATAAAGCCATAGACTATAGATGTCATGGAAGAAAACAAAATGTGTTGGGTAGCATTGACCTAAGAATGCACAAAGTGGCAAGAGAAAGCATGTTGGTAGCAGTAGAGGCCTTGATAGGAATGCTGCTAAATATAACAATCCTTTGATCCCAATCCTAAGCACTATTGACTCCTACAACTATGGAAATTTTGAGCACAAGGTAGTGGACTGTGAAAATAACAAGACATGGTCTGCTTCTCAGATGATGCAAAAAAATGAAGCAAGCCAGACATTGAGGATGAGAAAAAAATAGAAGAGGAGAGGAATCCGAATTTGTCTTTAGCGCTTTGTGTCAAAAGGAATTTTTGAATAAAGGAGGAAGAAAGCCCTTTGCAATTTCCCCTGTAATCAGCACAAGCCTCAAGTGAAGAGTGGAAGCAGCAACCCAATTACTATTCTATTGAAAACACAACAAAAAGTAAACAAGAGGATTTGGGTGAAGAGAGAGGAACGAAAAGAGGAATGCTCTCTAGCCATGTGCAACCAAGAAAAATCCCAAACATGGGAAAAGGGGAAGCTAGAAATAAATGTTGTTGCTTGGACTCGGCCAAAGATGTGGAAGAAGATGGAGGAAAATATGCTCAAGGGGAGTAGATCCTTTGTTTCTCTTCATTGGAAGAAGAGAATGGCCTAAAAGTGAGGCCAAATAAGTCAGATGATGACAACTATAAGGAATAGGTAGAAAGGTGCATTTGAATGATCAGAGGTATGGTTGAGTCCCCTAGTTGATTACAATAATAAATTTATTTATCTTAAATGTGTCATCATTGCAAAGAGAGAGGAGAGGGAAATCATCTTGGTTCCAAGGGGAGTCCACGACATTTTTTATTGTTGGAAGAAGTTTGGATATAGTAGAAGTGTGGTATGACAAGAGGCCCATAGGAAAGTTAGGTTCACAAGATCAGTCCCCACACAAAAGCAAGGAAGCGGATGCAAAAGATCAGAGAACACTAGCTTAGGGGGAAGTTGTTTAAGTAGCACTAGTAGGAAATGATCATTATCCTCAATAAGAGGTGACTATTTAGGAAATAAAAGGTTTGCATCTTTGGTGAAATACCCTTATTTCATTTAAGTTGTGAATTTGACTATGTATAACAATCATGTGTTCATGAACACAATTTGTATAAGCTTTGTAAGTACCTTATCTTTCAATTCGTATCATTATGTCAATTGATGGTCTTTGGTTCATGTGGAGTAACCCTTTTGTGCAAGAGGAAATTTCCTTTTTAGAATAAGCTATAAGATTTTGCCTAGTACAATATCCAATTTGTATCAATTTATTGGTGAAATTGGTATTATTTAAGAAATGCATCATTATTGGTTGATATTTCCATGCAACAACAATACCATGAGTAATTTTATTTGGTATCAGTTTCTTTTAATTTATATAATAAATGCATTGGAAGAGAAAGTATTCATCCAACAACCCTAAGGTGTTCAGAATGGGAGCATTAATACAAAGGAGCCAACATATGCTCATGTCAAGCATATCACATATGTCTAATTTATAGAGCAACAACAACTACATGACAGAATTCAAGTGCCTCATCATGAACATATCAACCCTTAAAGAAAAGTCTACAAAGAAGAATCCACATCAAGAGAAAGACCCTTTGCATTAATAGTCAATGAATGTAAGGGGGAGAAGAAGAAGCTTGTAGCCCTTTTCCATTGATGACAAAGGGGGAGAGTAATTTTTGACGGCCCAAGAAGCAGAGAGAAAGTTGTTTATGGTTGATGCTAGGAGAAGCATGGAAGTAGCTTGAGAATTGGCCATTAATGCAAAGAAGTAATAAGTTGTTTAAATCAATGCCAAGGGGGGGAGGTTGTTAGACAATTGGCATTACCTGAATGGCTAGTGGCAGCGAGTGTGTTGACATTGATTTCAACAACCATGGGGGAAAATGTGCTAGAAAATGGGTATTGTTTGATATTTAGCAAGTGTGTTTGAATTGATGTCAACTAGACTATTTGGCATGCATGTTAGTGGTAGCAGATGTGTTGGCATTGATGTTCTTGGTATGTCAAGATCAAGGGAGTCCCATGGATGTTGCATTCTCTGGTAAGGAACCATCATAGTAACAGGCTTATTGGAAAAACCATAATATGATGACTATGATGGTTGGGAGTTCCAAAATTTGGAGGAGATTATGCCTTAGGAGATTAGATGAAATTCTCTTGGAAATGGCATAGTTTGATTGTGATCGGAAAAAACTTTCCAATGGTATGTGGAAGTCCATAAATGGCCTTCTGGATCACAACTTATTATTAGTCAAAGTGAAGACAATCAAATTCATAGTTATAGTGCCCAAGAGCCTGAAATCCTGAAATCCCAGAGGTTTGTTAAATAAGTGACCCATATAAGTTTGGATCTGGCCTAGCCGGAACACTACTCGAAATCCCAGAGGTTTATTAAGTGATCTGGATAGTCTGGATTCGGGCTAGTAAGAACAATTCCTGGAATCTCGAAGGTTTATTAATAAGCAAGATGGTGTAGCATGGAGTCAGGCTAGCAAGAAATGATAACTGACATACCATCAATCAATGAAACCCGTAACAGATATTTCCTGAAAGGTTGAGCCCGAAAAAAATGTAATTCGGATCTGAGAATTTCCAGATGGACAGATAGGTGAATTTCTTCAGTACAAGTGGCTAAAAAGTGGAGAGTGGGCCAAGCCCGGAAGCCTGCATGCCCATAAGATCTGAAGGAACATTATTAAAAAAGTGATACGGGCATCAAGGCATCCAGGCTCCAACTCAACAATGACATATGTATATGAGTGGGACCAATGAATGTGCAAGCAGCACGAGGTTATACCTACAACAAAAAACCAAGGGCTTGGAAGGTTATAAATGGAATTAAGCACCCATAGGCCAGTAAAGAAGCTTAGTGCCTAGAGGCGTAGCTTGAGGTCACAAACCCAGTTCTATGGCGGAAAAAAAAGGGAAAGGTGCTAAGGCATGCCCAAACCCAGAAGAGTTTAGAAATGAGTTTTATAAGAAGTTACAAACATGCAGGCCTCCTAGATCATATTTTATGTTGCGGCATATGATTAATGGCATGGATGAGTCAACAAACCTTGGGAATTGAGTTCCAAATTGGCCATGATCATAGTGGGATAAGAAAGGATAGAGAAGCTAAGTAAATGTGCATAGTGAGGTTGGTGTCGCCAAAGTAATGGCAACTACAGAAACTGCTACTTTGAGACAGAAAGGAACACAATTTGCAAAGGTAACAGTTGAATCAATAAAATCCATGCTTGATCTCTCTTGCACACTGAGAAGAATTGAATTGAAAAGATGGGCAGGTGAAAAATCACCATACCTGAGTGCTCCTCATGTCATGAAGAGATAAATGAGAAAATTTACCTCTTTGTAATAGAGATTACACCAAGCTTAGTAATTCAATGTTGAATTATATCCTGAGAGTTGGAGTGCCATGTTTCTTGTATAGGAAAAATTCAATGGAGATACTTCTTGGGTGTGCAAGTAAGATTGAGATTAAATTCTCAGTATGAAGAAATGTACGAGTGACCATCCTCATGTTTAATGAAATCGCAGGAGTTGAGTGAATGGATCCCATTCCCATTTATCAATAAGGTTGCAAAGGCCAATAAAATTGATTGAACAACAACATGGACAACCATACGTTTGAGTACGGTCTTGAGCAACATGGATGGAAAAGTGTGTTGATCTAGATTGTCATTGATGTCAATATGGAAATATTCTAGGATACCAAATGATAATGTGAAGCCAAGGAGAAGCATATCCATGAAGAAATAGGAGGAAGAAGCCAAGGATGAAAGCCATCAAGGAAGCTATTGAAGTCAAGAACAAGAGCAATCAAAGAAGAGTTATCGGAGGTCACAAGAAGATAAGCCACAGAAGAAACAACAATATCGGAGGAAAAAAGAAGAAAACATCATTGAAAGAAGAGCTATCGGAAGAATTGAAGAGTCAAAAGAAATCATAGAGAAGTCACAAGAGTGAGAACCCAAGAGTAAGAGGAAGAATTCATTGAAAACCCTTTTAAAACGCATATGCCCAAGAGGGAGAGCTGAGAGGAGTTAACAATGTCATCAAAGGAAATCTATTGGCGGTTCTATTATATTGAGTTATGTAACACTGCTCAAAACCCCCGATTGCGATATGCATTGCGGACCCGATTGCTAAAATAAAACACACCTCAATACAATATGCATCTATTGCGTCGAAAGTATTGAAGCCTTGTTACACTAAAAATCCCCTATTGCAATATAAGTTGCAGAACCGATAGTCCTATTACAACACGCCCTAAAGAAATATCACATCCACCATACCAGAAGTTTTTAAAGCCTTGTCACGTTGAAATCTCCAATTGCAATTTGAGTTGCAGACCCGATTGCTCCATTATAACATTCCCTATTGTAATATCTCATCTGATGTATCAGATCCTTCCCATCATAAGTATTAAAGGAATGTCACACTAAAATTGTGATTGCGATAATAATGCGGACCTACTGCACCATTGCAATACAACTCAATATAATATCGATCCCATCGCATAATTGCAAACCATTATGTTTCCATAATCATGTTCAATTCAAAACGTCAATTGAGATATCACTGTGGACCCAATGAACCATCGATTCCAATGGAGTTGTGGACCCGACAAATCTATTGATGACTGTTTAATATTATATCATGTTTGCTTCATCGACAGTATGAATATTGACTATAATGTTAAAGGTTGCGATTACGGGACCTCCAAAAGTTGTGATTATGATTGATGACATGGATGTGGGACCTCATTGGGTACAATATCTCCTATGAAATTTTTTGTAAATAAAACAAATTTATGAGTAATTGGATGAATATCCATAAGTCGACCTCTCCTTCGAAATGAGCATGTATTTTGGGTATTGGGGAAACCCGTACAAATACAAATTATAATACCTCAACTTAAGCATCGATCTTGGCATCAGGCACACAGAAGAATCAACAGTTCACAACTCGTGAACTTAAAAAAACAAAGAGAGCCAAAGCTTGAAGATGGAAGTTGAAGATCCAACGTTGAATAAGAAAGCCAAAGGTCCAACAAAAGGAAGGAAGCCGAAGGTCCAGCAAGTTTGTTGGTTGGGTTAATCTCTAAAAAGGGATCGTGGAGAAGCAGTCACTCCTAAAGCGATTATGTAGTGCAGATAGCAATATGTTACAAAGATCACAAAAATAGGGAGCATTATAATAAAATCAAACATTTCTTGTCAGAGTAAAACTATAGGGTCAGAGCCCTTGGGGTTGGTGCCTCAGAATTGGAAGAATTGATGTCCTTGGAGTTGGTACTCCTATATTCAAGGGTGGTGCATTAGTAAGATAGGGTTGGAGCCCTAAAGGTTGGAGCCTCATCAAATTCCAAGTTGGTGCTTGGAAAAATTCATCAGATATTGTATTCAATATTTTTATATCTTTTAATAAAATAATTTCTTTGATTAAAATGGTAAAGAATCTTAATTGGTAATAATAACAATTGAAAATAAATATCGATTCACCCCCCTCTCAGTATTTCCAACAACCAATATCAGAGCCATCTTCTTCAGAATCAACCTAACAGCTAGAAGAAGGATTCTTAGTTACAATGAAGAATCAAGAAATGACAGGAAGGCTTCCCTTGTTCGATGGTACTAATTTTGGTTTTTGGAAAAAGTGAATGTCTTACTACTTAATGTCCCTTAGACCTGAAATTTGGAATGATGTTTTGAATGGGTACAATGCCCCTCCCACTCTTCCCACTGATCAATATGAAAGGAAAGCGTACATTGCAAATTCCAAAGCTCTAAATTCCATTACCATTGGAATTATTGATTCTGGGTTTACAAAAGTCTTGAATTAAGACTCAACTAAAGAAGTATGGGATAAGCTGGTTAGTTTATATGATGGGGACTCCAAGGTTAAGAAGGAAAAGCTTCAAAATCATAGGAGGCAATTCGAAAGTCTGAAAATGGGTGATGAAGAAGATATTGCATCATACTTTCTTCGAGTAGCTGAAGTAGTCAACTCTCTTAAAGGATTGGGAGAAAATATTGAAGAGATCACTATTGTTCAAAAGGTCTTAAGGTCTCTCCCAGACAGATTTGACTCCAAAGTAAGTGTTATATAAGAAATGAAGGAACTAAACACTCTCAAAATGGATGAACTTCATGGAATCCTCACTTCCTATGATATGAATAAAGGAATCCCAAGTTCCAAAGATGCAGCATTCAAGGCCTCAAAATCAAAAAAGGGAAAAGGATAGAATACCAATAGTGATGACTCCGATGTTGAATCTGAATTGGCACAATTTGTATGAATACTAAAGAAAGGATCCAAGCTAAAAGTTAAGAATCCTCTTATTTGTTTCAACTGTGGAAGAATAGGTCATTATGTTGTAAAATGTCCTCATAAGCATGACGGTGATGATGAGGAAAGAAGGATATACAAAAATAAAGGATTTACTAAGAAGAATTTCCTCTCTAAACAAGATGAATATGATGAGGATGAATATGTGCTCATCAAGAAGAAATCATCCAAAGATATATTCCATCACAGATAAAGTAATGATGAATCAAATGAAGAGAATGACTATGTTGGAAGCAAGGAAGTACTATTTATGGAATTCACTGAAGATGATGAACCAAGACAAGAAAACGAAGAAGATACAAATGAATTACTGATAAGCACCATTGAAGAAAATGAGGAGTTACAAAAGAAGGTTATCTCTCTTAAAACGGAGAAAGAGGAAGCTAAAAAAAGGGAGGACATTATATGTGAAAGACATGAAGTTGAAATAGTGTCTCTCAAAAAGGAAATGGAACAAATCAAAAGAATTTCACAAATTTCTCAAACACTTGATCACATTCTCAACACTCAAAAATCTCAAAGTGACAAGTCCAAGATCAGTTTTTCATCAAGTGCTAAGGATAATACAAGAAGCTATGCCAATCTACTTTGCAACAATCGAAAAGAGGAAAAATCATCTCATCAAAGGCCCGACTCAAATCCAAATAATGAAGAAAGAGCAACTCCAAAAAAGAAGTTTTATTCAAATCATGGCTATTATAACAGGTACCAAACTATTTTTCTTGGGCATTGTTATTATTGTAAAAAATTTGGTCATCAAGCTAAACATTGCATGACTCATAAGAATGAAGCACCAAGATTGAAGGATTAGACAAACAAACCATGTAATCTCAAAGGGCAAGGACAAATCAAGATGTTCAACTCGTTTGATCCTTTAGCCAAATTTGATCCAATTTTCTCATTATGTAATGATAATGGACGTAGCGAACAAAATTTCCCCCTCAAAAGTAGAGAAGAAAAAGATGAAAATCCCAATACAAATAAATGTGGTCTAGCTCTATGTGCTCACAATGGGGAAAATCTTTGGTTTGTGGATAGTAGGCACTCCAGACATATGACAGGTGACAAAAGGAAGTTTGTCTCATTAAACAAAAAGGAAGGAAATGTATCCTTTGGGAGTGGGTCTACCAAAATTGTTGGAAAATGGAAGGCTCAAAATGTTTTGCTGGTAGATGGGCTCAAACACAATCTCTTGAGTGTTAGCCAAATTTGTGATCAAGGACATAATGTTGTCATCATCACTAAAAATTGTGAAATAAGGAACTCTTCCTCAGGATAACTTATGGCGAAAGGAGTTAGAACATCAGATAACATCTACATTCTGAACAAAATTAAAGAAGATAAATGTTATCTAAGTCAAACAAATGAAAGTTGGTTGTGGAATAAGCGATTGGGGCATACAATTTTTGATAACTTGATCAATTAGCAAAATCAATGCAGTAAGGGACATTCCAAAGATGTCCAAACCAAATCAAGTTGTATGTGGCCCATGTCAACATGGCAAGCAAACTAGAACCAGCCATAAGACTAAGGAGGTCCCCACATCAAAACCTCTAGAGATCATTCATGTAGATGTATGTGGGCCAACCAAAACTCCAACACTCACTGGAGAAAAATATTTTTCTTTATTTGTTGATGACTATACTAGAATGATCAGGGTATACTTCATAAAATATAAATCTGAAGAATTTGAATGTTTTAAGAATCTTAAAGCTCTTGTAGAAAATGAAAAGGAATCCAAAATTAAATGTCTTAGAATGGATAAAGGAGGAGAATTCACATCAAAATAATTTGATGAATTCTATAAATAACATGGAATCAAAAGAGATATCTCGGCTGCTATAACACCTAAGAAAAATGGGGTAGTTGAAAGGAGAAACTGAACTATTCAAGAAATGGCAAGAACTATGTTACTAGCAGTTAACTTACAGCCAAAATTTTGGAAGGAAGCAGTTGGGACAGCAGTTTATTCCTTGAATCAAACTCAACTAAGACAAAATAATGAGAAGACTCCTTATGAATTAATGAAAGGAAGACGTGCTTCAATAAAATACTTCAGGATTTTTGGAAGCACATGCTTCATAAAGATCAATGATGACTCACCAGGAAAATTTGATTCTCAGGTTGATGAATGAATATTTCTTGGGTATTCTACCAAAAGGAAAGATTACAAGTGCTACAATAATCGAATATGGAAAATAGTGGAAAGTATTGATGTGAAGATTGATGAAGGGATTCTAGAAAATAAAATTGAAGATCATGAAGTTGACACTTTTATTTAAGAAAGCAAAGAAGAACCTGAAAAGGAAGAAAAATATTAAGAAAACAAAAACAAAAAGAACCATCTCAAACTCCTTCAAAAGTCAAAGTTCTCCAAAAAAATCACCCGGCGGAGCATATTATTGGTAATGTATATGAAGGAATACAAACCTAAAGAAGGATGACAAGTACACCAAAGAGAAATTATGTCGCTCTCCTATCTACGATAGACCCAAAAAATTTACTCAAGAAAGTAAGCATCCTCATTGGGTGGAAGCCATGGAAGAATAAATGTCTCAAATTGAGAAAAATGAGACATGGGAGATGGTACCTCATCCAAAGGATAAAAATATAATTGGAACTAAGTGGGTGTTCAAAAAAAATTGAATGAAGATGGACAAATCATCATAAATAAGGCAAGACTTGTTTGTAAAGGTTATTAACAAATTGCAAGGATCAATTTTGTAGACACCTTTGCACCGGTAGCTCGTATGGAAGCTATAAGGATGTTCTTGGCATTTGCATGCTCAAAAGGTTTCAAAGTCTATCAAATGGACATAAAATCAACATTTCTGAATGGAGAACTCAAGGAAGAAGTCTACATGGAGCAACTAGAAGCTTTTGATCTAGCAAAAGGAAAAGAATTTGTATGTAAGTTGAAAAAGGAATTATAGGGTTTGAAACAAGCTCCTAAAGCATGGTAAGCAAGATTAGATCACTATCTACAACAAAACAAAATTCAAAAATGGGTGGCAAGAAGTAATCTCTACATGAAGATGGATGAGGATAAATTACTAATCACCCTTGTATATGTTGATGACCTTATTTTTGCTAGCAATAATGATGAAATGAGCCATGAGTTTGCTCAAAATATGTCAAAAGAATTTGAAATGTAAATGATTGGTGAACTATCCTACTTACTTGGACTACAATTATCGCAAACCACAACAGGTATGTTTATCTCTCAAACAAAATATCTCAAAGACATGCTTAAAAGATATGTAATGGAAGAATGTGCACCTATGAGCACACTGATGACCACAAACTACAAATTAAGCAAAGATGATGAATTCCCCCCTGGTAGATGCAATTATTTACAGGTCAATAATTGGAGCTCTCTGATACTTAACTGCTACAAGGCTTAGCATTATGCAAGTAGTAAGAATGGTGGGAAGGTTTCAATCAACTCCTAAGAAATCCCACATGTTGGTTGTGAAAAGAATTCTTAGATACTTGAAAGGAACTCCTGAATTTGGTCTTTGGTATACCAAAAGCACAAATACTATAGTGACAACTTATGTCAATTTTGATTGGGTTGGAAGCATGGATGATTGTAAAAGCACCAATGGAAATGCATTTTTTTATGGGAGATTGTCTGGTAATTTGGCTCAGCAAAAAACAATCATCTATATGTCTCTCTACAGCTAAATTTGAATATATAGCTAAAACTAATTGTTGTACACAAATACTATGGATGAAGGAATCTTTGAAGGATGTAAACATAAAAACAAAATATCCAATCACCATCTATTGTGACAACACAAGCGCTATCAGTCTTAGTAAAAATCCAGTGATGCACTCAAAGACCAAACATATACTAATGCAAGAGCATTAGCTCGAAACTATCATTGTATTGTAGTAGACATAGGGGGTCTTGTGTTTTCAAGGAAGTTGGAATCCTATTTTTGTAATTACTAATGTTTTGAGTGGCTAATTAGATAAGTGTGAGGATAATTGTAAATGCTCTCGAATGAGGGAGAACATGAGTGATTAATGATGTTGAGAGAGTTAGAAATCAATTGAAATTCTTGGACTAGAAAGTGGTTTCATGATTCGAGGAGCTAGAGAGGACTCTTAGGGATAAGTAGGAGTTAAAAGCGGACTTAGATAATATTGAGGAGTTAGTTCAGCAGATTAAGGATCTGAACTATAATTAATTCAACATAACCTTTCTTGTATAAAGGTAAGCCTAAAAGGTGAGAACGAGTTAGTCAGTCAGTAGTTAGAGAAGTAGCTAGAGAGTAGTTAGTGAGTCAAAGAGTTGGATTGTAAGCCTACGGGCAAGAGAAGAAAGGCCACTGACCAGAAAATCAGGCAAGAGAGAGACTCTTGTGTAAATACTCATATATTAATACAAACAACTCGATTTAGAGTTTTTTCAATGTGTACTATGTAAATGAATTATAATCTGTGTGCGGCTATAGTGTTTATGTGTAACTTATGTTGCAGGTGCAGAACAGAGTTGAAATACAAAGAAGCGTAACAGAAAAACTTCCAGCTGTGGTTGGGTATAAGTTGTTGAGGCAGCTCCACAATTGCGATTGTGGGTAGAGTTGTCCTAGAGATAACAATTCCAACAAAACGAGTGTTGGGTAGAATTGTTAGTTAGCGAATGGTTTGAGGAGAGAACCATAGAGTTTGTGTTTCGGCTCTGTACACACCCTAACAATAAAGAATAAGGCTTTTAGTGCTTTAGTGAAGGGGGAGGAACATAAAGGTACGAATGGAGTTAAATTAAGGAGAGAAGTTGTGACAGAACAATGAAGGGCCAAAATCTTGAAGAAGCGAAAGCATAGAAAACATTAAAGAATTGGTGTAGAAACCCAAGTGAAGAGAAGAGTGAAGAATGGAAGTGTTGATGCACAATAGACGTTGGATCTAGAAGATCAATGGACTAGATTTGTTTGTGATGAGTGGCCAGGATTAAGTCATAAGATAGAGCTAAGAAAAGGATGGTGGAGATTCAATATAAGTACTTGCAGAAGGAGAAAGACGAGAATCGATCTGGACTGTAGGATTTAAAGGCCTCGTCATCCAATGGATATTGGGCCATAAGTTGATCGGGTGTTAATTGTAAGGGAGGACCCAAACTTTTATAGGTTGAGATTTTATAATTCCCATTAGGTCTGAAAATGCGTTAAACCTCGTGTAAGTAGTCCACCCGACATCATTGTGGACTGTTAGATCAAGAGGATCTTGATCAATGGTTATAAAGTGTTGGTTTGATTTTTTGATTGGGAATAAGTACAACCATCAGATCAAGATGGAGATCAATGGTGGAGAAAGATTGCATTCAAGATTTGTGGAGAAGGCAGACCCAAAAAGTTATAGGCACGACTTTAATTTATTTGAAGTCCGGTTGTGATCGCATATCGCATGCAAGAGGCGACGAAGGTACATAATGATTTGATGCAATAGTGTGATAACCATTGATCTGGGTGAAATAAATCAACGGTGGGGAAGGTTGTCACATATCGCAAGTTGAAAGCTCTTAAGGTATACTCTATTGAGTTATAAGGGTTAAGAAAGGATTAACCAGGGTTATATATGTGAGGGATTAAGGATTGGGTTGAGTTTAATGAAGAGTTAAGTTATAAAGTTCCAATAGGGAGACTAATGAAGGGTTGGACTATGTGAAGTATAATGAAATGTTTCCACCTAAATATTAAATGAAGGACCTTAACCTTAGCTTATGAAGGTTTGACCAAGGTAGTCATAGGAATTCCTGGTAGAAAGAGAATATGCATACTATATGCATACTGTGGGTATAGCGGGGTATTAGCCCTACGTCATATACCAATCAAGTATCATTTTCTCTATTAACAAGTGGCTGAAAAAAACATCAATATGGAATATATCAATACTAAGGAACAAATTGCAGATATTTTCACTAAACTTCTTCATCAAGAAGCACTTGAACATCCCTGTCAAAAGATGGGGGTTATTTGTTTAGCATCACACTAAACCGATTCTTAATATACCACATGATAGGGGGAGTAGTTTGACAGGGGGAGCAGTTCGACAGGGGGAGTCCTTGTGCACTCCTTTGCCATTAATGTCAAAGGGGGAGAGAAGAAGAATATTGCCACCAATGACAAAGGGGGAGACTGTTGATCTAGATTATCATTGATGTCAATATGGAAATATTCTGGGATACCAAATGATGATGTGAAGCCAAGGAGAAACAGATCCATGAAGCAACGGGAGAAATAAGCCAAGGAGGAAATACATCAAGGAAGACCTTGAAGTCAAAAATAGGAGCAGTCAAAGAAGAGTTATCGGAGGTCATAGGAAGATAAGCCACAAGAGAAACAATGATATTAGAGGAGAAAATAAGAACACATCATCAGAAGAAGAGCTATCAAAAGAACAAAAGAGTGAAAAGAAATCACAGAGAAGTCACAGGAGCGAGAACCCAAGAATAAGAGGAAGAAGTCGTTGAAAACCCTCTTAAAATGAATATTCTCAAGAGGAAGAGTCGAGAGGAGTTAACAGTGTCATCGGAGGAACTTTATTGATGGTTCTATTATATTGAGTTATGTAACACTGCTCAAAACCCCCGATTGACATATGCATTGCAAACCCAATCTCTCAAATACAACACACCTCAATACAATATCACATCCACTGCATCGCAAGTATTGAAGCCTTGTTACACTGAAATCCTCGATTGCAATATAATTTGTTGACCCGATGGTCCTATTACAACATGCCCTAAAGAAATATCACATCCGCCATACCACGATATTTTAAAGCCTTGTCACGTTGAAATCTCTGATTGCGATTTGAGTTGCAGACCCGATTTCTCCATTATAACACACCCTATTGAAATATCGAATCCGTTGTATCAAAACCTTCGCATCGCAAGTATTAAAGGAATCTCACACTAAAATTGTGATTGCGTTAATAATGCGGACCCGCTACACCATTGCAATACAACTCAATATAATATAACATCCATCGCATAGTCGCAAACCATTATGTTCGCATAACAATGTTCCATTTAAAACGTTGATTACAATATTACTGTGGACCTAATGGACCATTGGTTGCAATTGAGCTGTGGACCCAATGGATCTATTGATGATTGTTTAATATTATATCATGTCCGCTTCATCGGCAATATAAATATTGGCTATAATGTTAAAGGTTGTGATTGCGGGACCTCCGAAAGTTGCGATTGTGATTGATGACATGGATGTGGGACCTCATTGGGTACGGTCTCTCCTATGAAATTTTTCGTAAGTAAAACAAGTTTATGAGTAATTGGATGAATATCCATAAGTCATCCTCTCCTTCCAAATGAACGTGACTTTTGGGTATTGGGGAAACCGTATAAATACAAATTGTAATACCTCACCTTAAGCATCAATATTGGCATCGAGCACATAGAAGAATCGACAGTTCACAACTCGTGAACTTAAAGAAACAGAGAGAGTCGAAGGTTAAAGAGGAGAGTCGAAGATCCAATATTGAAGAAGAAAGCCAAAGGTCAATCAAAAGGAAGGAAGTTGAAGGTTGAGCAAGTTTTTTGTTTGGGTTAATCCCAGAAAAGGGCTCACGAAGAAGCAGTCACTCCTGAAGTGGTTATGTAGTGAAGACATTGATCTATTACAAAGATAAAAAAAATAGGGAGCAGTATAATACAATCAAACATTTCTTGACAGATTAAAACTATAGGGTTGGAGCCCTTGGGGTTTGTGCCTCAGAATTGGAAGAATTGGTGTCCTTGTAGTTGGTGCTCCTAAATTCAAGGTTGGTGCCTTGATAAGATAGGGTCAGATCCCTAGAGGTTGAAGCCTCATCAAATTCCAGGCTGGTGGTTGGCAAAATTCATTAGATATTGTATTCAATACTTTTCTATATTTTAATAAAATCATTTCTCTAATTAAAATTGTAAAGAATCTTAACTGGTATTAATAACAATTGAAAAGAAATATTGATTCACCCCCCTCTCAGTATTTCCAAGAAAATGATAACTTACAAAGACAACATCAACCATTGTGCAACAGAGGAACAAAATCATGGTTTGCAGTTGTGCAAAGTGGAGGAATGCAACATTGTTGTGCGAGTTGTGTGGAGAGATTTTTTAGGTGAGCATTGTTGAGGAGAAAGGCCAAGAGTGTCGATGTTACAGTGAGAGTCCAATAGTGCCTGAGGAAGAGGGTCGAGAGCATACAAGAGAGTGTTGCAAGCACCGAGTATGAGTGTATGCTCTTAAGGAATGGGGTCGAGAATAATGTGTTGTTGCAGAGTAAGCAGAGGACATAGTGTTGTGTGGGTTGAGTATAGAGGAGATTGCAGAGAAGATAAGAGAGTTGAAACAAGGAAGAATGAGGGCTAAGGACAGTGAACAATAATTCCTTATTGAGTGTGGGTTGAAACATGCAAACCAGGGAGTTGGTGCTTCCATCTAATGGATGTCTGAAGAAATCTTGCAGATTGGTATTTCCTGCAAATTAGTTCTTACATGAATCCGAGTGACAAGTTGATGTTTGCAACAAATCCATGTAGTTGGTTCTTTCGTTGGTGCTTCTAGTAAGTTAATCAGGTGTTTACAAAAGTAGGGAGTTGGTGCTTCATGCTAGTGGATGATAATAAACAATCAAAGGGATTTGGCGCTTCATGTGAGTGGTGGATCACAAACAAATTTATAAAATAAAGTAGGAGCTCATATTTACATGAAATATCAAAAACAAATTGGTGGTTTTTCTCTGGGAAGGATTTCCACGTTAAACCTTTGTGTCTCATGTGTATGTTGTTCATGGTTTATGTGTGTTTGTGTTGATTCACATGATATGTTGTTGATGATTGTATGGATGGATGTTAAGTTTGAATGTTGAATATAAATTGACATAAAAGTTTAAAATTATCCTTAATACGGATTCACTCCCCCTCTCAGTATTAAAATTGCTTCCAACACCTTAGGAGGCCCATTTTAGACCTCAATTTCTCTAATGATAACCACTATCAAAGAAAACAATTCTCTTTGAATTAAAAACTTATACACCCACTCTCATTTGTAATTATTATTTGGGTGAATTGTTTCATCTCTTAGTAATGTAATTTTTGCAACACCTATCAAGTGTTTATTGAAAATGTAACTAGGTTTGGTCTTCATAGTTATTTGGTCTTCATAGTTAATATTGTACTTGTATCCAAATGTATTTCATGTAAAAGGAAAAAGAAGGAAAAGAAATTTGTATTATTACTATTGTCTTTAGTCAAAGCATGTTCTTCATGCTTATATGGTTTATTGAGTCAAAAGAAGATTTATTATGAGTCATTGAGTCAAAGTCCCATTTGGACATTTTGAAAGAAAAATAAAATAAATTTTATTTCAGTCAAAGAGTCAATTTTGTTACCACAATGCCAAGTCAGCCCTCCAGATAGATAAGTCGGCCAACCCATAAGATGTTTCTCTTCATATGGTTCAAAAAATATATATTTGCAATTGTGCTCCACATTTTGGCAACTAATTCTATTTGTGTGCAAGCAAGAAGAAGAAAACTTGCGAAGTTTAAGGAGCAAGAGAGTGAAGTCAAAGGAGAAAGAAAGTTATGTTTTATGCCCTAACTTTTGTTCACATGTGAAAGTTTTCTATGGCAGCTCCTAATGGATTGCAAGCCAGAAATTATAGGGCTAAAATTTCATGGCCTGACATTTCAAGGAGGACAAATTTAAGGAATGGACCAAAATTCAAAAATCTGACAAGTGTTGACTTTGATAACTTTGTTTTGGTAGAAGAGACTTGAAGGAGGGCTAACTTTGTTTCTTTGTGGTAGTCTTAGTCTTGGTTTTTTCATATCTCACTTTGATCTGATTCTATAAAAAGAGGATTTTTTTGGGTTTCCCCCTAGTGGGTTTTTAACCCTGGCTTGGAGCCTATATCTTTATGTTCATGTCACTTGTGATCTTCATGTTTTTATATTTTTAGTAATTTCTTGATGAAAAAAGAGAACATAAAAACTTAATAAAGTCAACATATTCAAAAGTAATTACGAAGTAAAGAGAAATCAACCCTAATTTGTAAGACTATTGATTTCTCAACATGGTATTAGAGCTATGGTTGAAGGAAGGCAGATTGAAGATCACAATTTGTTGGCAAAAGGAAAAGTAGAAGATATGAAGATCATTATCTTTGAAACAACTAATACTCTTAACGAAGATCATTGAAGTAACCTTCACTCACTTCTAAAGACATCATCATAGCAAACAAAAACATCAGTATAGATATTCATGTAGCAACTTCTCAATGAATGAGAAAAATACCTATATACCTATAAGATAGCAAAAATGTTGAAAGCATTCAAATGAATGAGGTAAAACTTCTAAGGCCACTTCAAAAAGTCCAAAAAGTATCAAAATTAATAGATCAATCCAATTCTATTGATGGTTTCCTAAGCAAAATTCTAATGAAGTCTAAGATAAATCCAAGAAAAGTGATCAAAATATTTGTTATGAAGCTATATAGGACTGAACTAAGAATATATGTCACTTAATCAAGAAAATAAGTGATGCAAATTTTGCAAGACATCTATAGTAATCCAAGTTTGTGTGATGTTAATACAAGTGGTACCTCCTCCTACAATAATGACATTCAAATATTCTATGTGGTAACCCTAGTTCAAAATTGAAGACACAAGCTTGTGTTATCATTTGTACCCTAAGTTGATTTGAATTGTATGAATACAAGATTTTCATTTGATATAAAATGACTAAGGTTATCATTAAGGGGACTGCATTAATTTAAAAAGGCCAAGACTGAGATGAATAAAAAGGATCTGAATCTTCTGTGAGACAACTAAACCCTCCTACAATTTACAATATTCTTTGAGTTATGGAAGAAGATGAAGAATACTCAATGTAATTTACAACCTCTATTCTAGCTCACTCTCAAAAATCATCTTTACAAAAAGATTCATATGTTCTATGCAAACGAAGAAACTAACTGAAGCAAAACAAAACTTACCTCATATCTATGATAGGTGACCTGAATTATCAAAGTTTATATGACAAGTTCAATGAAGCATCTCAAAAGGATTGGGAGAATTGTTCTTTTATGGCACTATACAAGATCTTTATAACACCATGGCATAGAAAATCTTTGTGTGGTCTCTCTTCATTACAAGTAGACTACTGTGTGAAGATCGAATGGGTTCCTAGGTCGAGCCCTAGAGGAACGATATAAGTCCAAGATACTTTATGGTCCAAGATGTGAATAACATAATGGAAGATATTTGACTTTACTTGTAAAACAAAAGGTGTGAATCATATGACATGTTATATGTATGATTAAGACCCAAATCAATGGATGATGTGTGTTAGAAGAACCTAATATATATGCATAAAGATTGCATCCTCTATATTACATCATGGTACATAGTGGAAGGAACATAAATTATATGAATCATCTCTGAAGATCGAATGGCTAGGATACATGTGCTATGAAAGGATCAAATCTTTCAGGAAGAGAAGGTAAGGTTGTAGTGGTATGTATAATTCTTATATGCATTTCATGATCTATGTTGTTTATATTAACTTCACTAAGTCATGGAAATAACCATTTAATAGATGGTAAAAGGGTCTACATCGATATATCTAGAGACAGTGAGATATAAGAGAATGTTGATATGTTAGCCACTGAGTATTTCATTTCATATGAAGACTAGGTCTTGAGATCAATACATGAAATATATAAAAGGCTTGTCCATAGTGTCACTAGGCCTTTGCAAGTAACTTTCTGGTATGAATGTAAAACTTTGTGATTTGTAAGTGGCATGTCTTGAAGAATTTGATATCTAAGGTTTGTAAACCCTAGCAAAGGTTTGATTTAGGAAAACCCTGGAAATAGAAACCCTAACTAACTGTTTCCACTCTAAAAAGAAAAACCTAGTTCTTTAGTTTGACATGAATGACATCATGATGATATGGAGACAAGGACGATGAATATGTAGAGGATTAAGAGGGAGCTAACCATCCTAAAAAAGAAAAGAACCCTACATTATATCTTTGTAATTAGTCCTTTTACTCTTTCATAGTTTTGTAATAAAGGTTGCAGATCAAGTCAAGATCTATCTAAGCTTGATCAACAAATGGAAGAAAAAGTGGAATGTGACAAAGCATGAAGATCAAGGAGGAAGGAAAAGTTGATTAAATGGAAATAATTTCACCTACCTCATCGGGAAAGAGGGAAATTGACACGTACTTATGCTACTAGAATACTGATGTTTAGTAGCTAATATGGTGTGAAGCTAGACAAAGAGAAGGAACTGATATTGACTTCAAAGGGAGCCATAGCTGATTGATTTTATCTAGGAATACAATGATTGACACATTGATGATTGGAAGTTGATATAATTTATTCTAAAGGGCTGAAGGCAAAACCTTATTACGAAGAAAGAGTATGTGAAGGCTTGTAACGAGTTTTAGCTCTGTAAGATGTTTGACATGTTAGAGTTATGTGAATATTGACAAAGATTTAGGAAGCTCAAAGATCAATATGATGTGATGCAAGATAAGAGCCCTATAGTAGATACAATTAGATCTCCACAAAAGAACAAGTAGATGATGAATGACACAAATTGAGGTAGACAAAGAGAAGGAACTAATATTAACTTCAAAGGGAGCCATTGCTGATTGATTTGATCTAGGAACACATTGATTGACACACTGATGATTGGAAGTTGATATAATTTATTGTAAAAGGATGAAGGTAAAACCTTATTACGAAGAAAGAGTATGTGAAGGCTTGTAACGATTTTTAGCTCTGTAAGATGTTTGACATGTTAGAGTTATGTGAATATTGACAAAGATTCAGGAAGCTCAAAGAACAATATGATGTGATGCAAGATAAGAGCCTTGTAGTAGATACAATTAGATCTCCACGGAAGAACAAGTAGTTGATGAATGAGACAAACTGAGGCTTGTAGTTATGCCTCCCTAGTTAAGAGAGTAAGGATTTCTTCCCTAGTTGCGAGGGAGTGATGAGGGACACTGTACTCTCCATTTGTCATGCATTATGGCCAATACTAATAGTCATAAGCCTAGTGGTAGGGGGACCGGAGGATTTTATAAGCATATGGGACTAATACTCCATAAGGATTGGGAATCCAAGATAATAGTAGTCTCGACGACCAATACTCTTTGAAAATAGGACAGGGTATCCAAGATAAGAGTAGTAATGAGGAGGATTGATATTCTTTGAGGATTAGGAATCCAATATAAGAATAATCCTATAAGGACATACCTAGTGAACATCTGAATGGGTTATGTGTCTTAAGAGGAGGTGGTGGTGTCCAAATATATGCCTCTCGATATTGTGCTTTGATATAGTTGAGAGAGAGATTGTCAGTCAAGGTCTTGTTATTTTGTAAATGAGAATGCTAGTCATTAAAGGAAATTTCAACTTAAAAGTGCCCATGAAATTATCATGTACATAATATGTAAACCAATAAAATTCCTTTAAATTTAAAAAGAGCTACATGTAAATGTTTTCAATGGAAAATTAAAAAGAAAAATTATTTTTTTAATTACATTTTTTATTTATCTCCTTATAGGTTTACTCAAATGTATAGACATTTGTTCGATGCAGAATTTAATTCTACATCCAACAAGTGTCTACACTTGAAATTTAATTAAAGTTATAAGGAGATAAAACAAAATATAATAAAAAAATAGTTTTTTTCTTTCCCCTCCAAAATTCATAACTCTTATTTTATTATTTTCGTATTATTGGTCTTTAGGAGGCCACTTTTAAGCTGAAATTTCCTCTAATGTATGATTATGATTATCAATTTGAACTCTTCTTATGAGAATATTTCAATTTGAGCATATACTTGTATCATGTTGTGTAATTATGGATACCTCCCTAATTAACAGGGAGTGTTAAAAATGTAACTAGGTTTGGCCTTCATAATTATCATTGTACTTGTATAAAAATGTATTTCATCTAAAAGCAAAAAGAAGGAAAATGTTTTTTTATTATTATCATTATCTTTAGTCAAAACATGTTCATTATACGTATAGGGCTTCTTGAGTCAAAAGAAAATTTATCACGAGGCATTGAGTCAAAATCCCATTTGGTCTTTTTGAAAGAAAAGAAAAAGAAAAATTTATCTGAGTCTGAGTCAATTTTGTTACTGTTGTAGCATCCATTGTTATTTAAGTTTTATTTTTAGTTTTATCACAAAATGAAAGAAAATTAAAAATAAAAATAAAAAATCAAACCATTGTCTAAAGGTCATGCAGGTTCAAGAGGCACGATCAAGTGATAGCATGATGAGTACGATGAGGTGTGCTGTGGGGAAGTAATGAGCACGAAGATTAATCAAAGCTTAACCCCCGCAATTGACCGTGACGTTAGCATGGTTGACCACAATGAGTGGCCTGAAATTACTGCGGGGGTTCAACCCCGATGAAGCCCCTGTACATTCTTTACCCCCGCAAATTTTAAAAGAAATAAATCATTTTATCTGATTGACACCTTTTGAGTGTGAGAAACCCATGAGAAGATCTGGGCCGTTCGATCAAAAGGCCACAAATCTGACGACAATCAGTTATGAAGTTTATTTTGGAAATCAGAGACGATGGCATATGAAATACAGTTTAATTCACTGAAGTCTGGGCCAATCTCAACCGTCCATCAAAAGAGATGGGATCCAATGGATATTGGGTGGAAAAGTAATCAGGTTTTATCGTTAAAATCGCACCTGATAGATCATTCACTGGCAGTATTTATTTCTTATCGAATCCATATGGGAGTCAAAGGGGCATTGAAAAAGAGGACTCGATAAGGTTTAGTTTAAACAGGTTAGTTTCGTGAGTTCTGAAGGATCAGACCATTTATTGAATGAATGATCAGGCGGTGATCACATACAGCTCAGGCATACCCGACAGGTTTATGAACCAGAATGTTAATCATTTTCAGTTCCGTGGTAAACTATGTTCCGCGTAAATTAGCCAATTCTATTGTTTAAGCAAAATAACCAAAGTTAGAGGGAGATGATCAAAACTTCAAAGGGACAGTGATTGGTCAGGCTTCCTTGTGTTTTGGCCAATCAAAACACTCCCGATACATACATGGGCCTAAGTCCATGCACAGGGTTTTGTCAAATACAGTTTGTTATGTTAAAACAATTAAACCATTATCAAAGCATCTACAAATAAACTTCATCAGCAGCCACGCAACAAATCTGAAAAGTGAACAACCATCATCATTTTTCTAAACTCTGTTATTTCTTGCTATTTTATTTACGAGGTGTCTTTTATCCTCTATGTAATATTTTGTAATAACTTTCACTTTAGACAATTAGGAGAATAGTTAAGTAGTTTGACAGTTTTGGTGACTACCGACTATCTCATAATGTATAAAAAGAGGAAAATTTAGGGAGAAGGGGTAGGAACTTTGGAGAACTTGAAGACTAGGCCACTGTATTCCTAATACAACTATTGATTAATGAAAGAATCAGAAGTTTTCCACACATTGTTGGGTATGATTTTGTGACTTCTCTGTTATGTGTCATCATGTGTTTTCTTCCTTTAAGTATGGTAATGAAGTTGCAGGTCTTTATTTTCTTATGCAAATGAAGTTAAAATCCCTTAAAAGAGCACTCCTATACTTGAAGTTCCTACCTCTGCAATTCTTTTAAGTTAAAGATAGTAGTTTCTGTGTAAGACAACATATTATTTTTAACTTCTCTAAGTGTCACATATAGTAGATTCTATCTAAAATAACATATTGTTTATGACTTCTTCAAGCTTTCTTCATTCATCATTTATATTCAGCAATCAAATGGCATTCTGAGATTTTGATGTCACCTAAGTATTGAGGGTTTAAAACCAAGTCTTTCAGATCCTTCATTGGAGAATAAAACATACTATTAAGTGACAAACAAGTGACAATAATTATAAACATTAATGTCTTAAGCACAATTTCTACATAGCCAGGAAATTGGTTTCTTAAGGTACAACATTAATTGGCATCGTTTCTATGGAGAGACGACAAGAACACTTTTCCCTGGGTTTTCAATATTTTCCTCTGGTTGTTCAGTGAGGAGGAAAGATCTGGCTGTTTTGAACAAAAGCAATAACTATGGCTCCAAAGAGACCCCATACAAGGTTAGACACCTCACAACAGAAAGTTCAAGCCCTTTCAAATCCTGAAAGGCTAGTTTCCAATAGGGTTGGAAGGCCTAAAACTCCATTTACACCAAGTCCTACATTGTCTGCACCAGGCATATGTTCATCACATCTTTCAGATTCATCTTTTATTGACCAAGAGTCACCTTTTACATCCAATTCATTTCAAGAACCCAACTGTAAAGAACAACCTTTAGAGTCTGTTTCTTTTTCAGTATCTGCCATATTTATTCAGCCTGAACCTATAACTACATTACCACCTCTGCACATTCCATTTACTCCTCAGTCAGGTTCCACGTCTGCTGGTAATCAAGGTTCAGTAAATTCAGGAGAAAATATGGTAGCACCTACATTTTTTATGAATAGGTATGCACCTATTCAATTGACACAACAGTTGAATCAAATTCCATAAGAATACTTGAAGATTCTTCCTCGTTTCACGGGGGAGGATGAACAACTAGCAGAGAATCATATATCAGTATTTTGTAATTTCACAGAAAACCTAAATGTTGAACATCTAGATGTTGTTCTAAGGCTTTTTGTTCAATACTTGGATGGAAAAGCAATAAAATGGTTTAAAGGGCTTCCTAATAACTCTACTCCTTCTTGGGAAGATCTAGAACACCTATTCATCCATAGATGGGGAGAAAAAAGAGACCATGGGTATTCACTCACATTGTTTAATGCTATCAAGAAGAAATATGATGAAGGTGTTGTTGAATTCATTAGAAGATTTAATAAATTGTACAATAGTCTTCCAGTGGATATTAAGCCCCCTCCTACTGGTGCAAAATTAACTTTTGCAGGGGCTTTTGAGTCAGATTTTGGATTTACATTGAGGGAAAGGAGATCCTCAACCCTTGATGAGATCCAAATAGATGCATTAGAGATAGAAGCAAATCTTGTGGTTGCATGTAAAACACCAAATACACAGCCTATCCAAGATAAGGGAAAGGCTTAAGTAGAATCCTCTCAAGATCAAACATTAGAGGATATGAATAATGTAATTAGAAAATTTTCAAATAAATTGATTAAATTAGAATTAGAGAGTAAGAATTCTCAAAGACAAGTACAACAACATAGGAATTTTAATCCTCAATATAGAAGACAACCTCTGCAAATTTTACAGAGGGAGAGAAAAGATCAAGATCAGATTCAAGCACCACTGTATATAGAGGCAGATCCTGATGGAGTACCAAAGCATTCCAAGGATCATGATGACCATATTTTCACATTGTATGCAGTAGATGAAGATGAACTAGGTGTTGAGGGAGGAGAATATAGTGAAATAGATGTCATCTATGATGATAATGAAATTGATGAATGTTGGAAGACGTTTTCTGATTTTATGCAGGTAGAACTACATAAGAAATATGACTTGAGATCAAGGAAAATATCTAGAAGTCAAGAAGATGAAGGTGAGAAGCAAGTTCCAGCTCCCTTACAAAAGGTGACTCCATAAGAACAAGAACTACAACTTGCAAAACAACTGAATAAAGGAAAGCAATAGTAGAATACAAGTAGAAAGGCTCAAATGCTTCAAGGTGAGCCCTCTCAAGACAAAAGTGAAAAAATTCCTTTAGAGAAACTTGTTTCCATTCCACAAGAAATTTCAGTCATGAAGAAAAGTGAAGATGAAAATGCAAGGAATACTAAACAGATCCATTTGTTTAGTGTCACCAAAGATTTATAAAAGACCAGAATTCAGGTACCCCTCATAGAGTTGGTTAAAACACCAGCTTATCAAAGAGAAATTACAAAGTTTATCAATATATCTCAGAATGTGAATATAAATAACATTGTGAATTTGCAAGAAGATAAACCAGTAGTGGTTTTTGGTTCACATGTGGAGGAGGTAGATTCTTCAACACCTCCTTTCTACATTTCTTTATTGGTTCATGATTTACTCTTGCACAATTTCATGTTTGATTCATAAGCCTCACATAACCTTATGCCATTATCAGTGATGAAAAAGCTAAACCTACAAGTTACTAAACCTTACAGAGACTTGTATTCTTTTGATTCACATAAAGTCAAGTTTCTAGGGGGCATTAAAGATGTTGCGGTGTCACTAGCCCAGATTCCAGCCAAAAGTTTGGCAATGGATGTAGTGGTAGCAGATATCCCTGCTAAGTTTGGAATGTTACTTTCTAGGTCATGGGGGGCTAAATTGGGTGATGTTTTGAAAATAGATTTTTCTTATGCTGTCATACCAATTTTTGGTGGGGAAGAAAGCAGGTTGTACAGAGAAACAAGATTTATTAGAAAAATCACAAATAACGAAGCAAGTAATTCACCTGTATATAGCCAGGAAAAAAATGACTTTTATTGCTTCATGCTGCATGACAATGCAGAATTAGCTGAAGGTAACCAGAGGCAGCATATTTCAGCCTGTGTATATACAGAGCTATAAACAGAAGGGGTGTGGAAGTGCTTTTTTGATGGGGCCTATTCTAAATAAGGAATAGGTGATGGTTTCCTTTCACAAGATGAAGGTCTTCAAGTTCATCAGTTGGGTGTTAGATATAGAGAAGAAAACCAGCAAGTGGGAAATGTTGGACAAAAATATGTTGAGCCATTTATCATAGCAAAAGAGGCTATATTATGTAAAAAGAAAGCTGATAAAGAGATTGTTTATCATTGCATTGAAGAACACAATGATGCCCATGGATTAGAGATAAAAAATCTATAAGTTGCCCATGTTGGATTGTGTTATATTCTCTCCACGACTAGCCTACATAGTTAACTAGGGGGTTAGAAGGGGGACGAAGCCCCCCATTCGTTGCACCGATTGCATAGCAGGGGGTTTCATAGGGGGTTTGAGGGGTGTAGGTAATTTCTGTATGGGGTTAAAACCTACATTTGGTATCAGAGTTGTTTTGGCTTCAAGGGGATGACTTTGTTACTAAGGGGTTTTTCTCGGGCCTATGGTAGACCCTATTCAGTGGGAGATCTGCAGAATCGATTCTGGTGGTGAAAGAGGATGGCGAGCAGTGGAAAGATAGAGCCCGAGAAATTTAATGGTTAGAGTTTTGAGTTATGGAAACTCAAGATGGAGGATCTGTTGGTGGATAAAGATCAGTGGGTCGTGGTAGATCTAGGTACTAAACCACGGGAGTTTTCAATGAAGAATGGAAGAAGTTGGATCGGAAGGCTAAGAGAACAATACGATTGTGTGTCTCATATTCAGTATTTTTGAATGTATCAGGGGAAGCTACAGCAAAAGCTTTGTGGGACAAGTTGGGGACTTTGTACCAATCTAAGTCTCTGGTGAATAAACGGTTACTATGAAAAACGTTGTATAACCTGAGGATGAAAGATGGAGACTCGGTGACAGAACATCTAAATGCATTTAATACTGTGGTAAGTCAATTATTATCCATTGATATTAAAATTTCAGATGAAGATAAGTGCATCAATTTGTTGTGTTCTCTACCAGATTTGTGGGATAGTCTGGTTATTACAGTAGGTAGCAATGAAAATGCCTTACAGTTTGATAAAATAGTCTCATCCTTATTGACAGAGGAGATGAGACGAAAAAATATGGAGAGACAAAATGGTGATGCCTTGTCTATACGAGGATAGTCCTAGAACAGAAACAAAAATAAGTCATCGAGTGGGAGATCTAAATATAGAGGGAAATATAAATCTCCAGGAAAACCTGTAAAGGTGGTGTGCTAGAAATGCGGAAAGGAAGGGCACTACAAAAGGGATTGTAAATCTAAAGCTCCTAATAAATGAAAGGGATTTGATGATGCTCCTTCTTTAGAGGCAAAAACCACCTCAGATGAAGGTGGGGATGTGTACTTGGCTTCCTCAAGTACACATGTAGATCATGAGGCATGGTTGATTGACTCAAGTGCATCCTTTCACTTCACTCCCCATAGAGAGTGGTTTTGGGAGTATGATAAATATGATGGTGGTGATGTCTTCTTCTTGGGAGATGAAACGAAGGCTAGAATCGTTGGTCGTGGAAAAGTAAAGTTGAAGTTCCAAGGTGGAAGGGTTAGAACACTTTTGGGTGTTCTGCATATTCCTGCATTGGCTAGAAATCTAATTTTTGTAAGCAAGCTGGATGATGCAGGTGTAAAAATAGTGTTCGAGAAAGATACCTGCAAAATGGTTCGGGGAGCCTTAGTATTGATGCAGGGAGTTCAAATTGGAACTCTGTACAAGCCACAAGGTAGCACTATTATTGATGGGTGCAACAGTTTTGTGGTTCCTGAAAGTGGAGTAGAAAATCTAATGGTCTCTAGAGTGAAGACAATTTTGTTGCATCAAAGGCTTGGATATATTGGAGAAAAGGGCCTTCGAATAATTCATGGTAAAGGTATGGTAGAAGGTATGAGTAATAGCTCTCTGGATTTTGATTTCTGTGAAAATTGTGTATATGGGAAGTGGAATCGGGTGAGTTTCCCCTCTTGTGGTAAAAGGGAGAAACATATATTAGAGCTTATGCACAGTGATGTGTTTGGACCTGTGAAGGTTCCATCACTGGGTAATTCTGTGTACTATGTATCATTTATAAATGACTTCTCAAGGAATACATGGATATATTTCCTTAAGAAGAAATCTAACTAGTGGAAAACCAGACAGAGAAGAAGATAAAGGTGTTGCAGATAGATAACGGTGGAGAATTTTGTAGTAAGGAATTTGACAAATTCTATAAGAAGTGTGGTATAGCATGGTAGAAGACTACTCCATATACACTTCAAAAAAATGGAGTTGCAGAAAGAATGAACAAGATGTTGATGAAAATGGCAAGAAGCATGCTCAATGGTGTCGGGTTAGGACAAGAATTTTGGGCAAAGGCGGTGGATACTGCATGTTACCTGGTTAACAAATCACCTTCATCAGCATTAGAAGATAAGACTCCACAAGAGGTATGGACTGGTAAGAAACCATCTCTTTCACATCTAAGGGTATTTGGATGTGATGCATATGTACATGTTCCAAAGGAGAAAAGAACCAAGTTGGACAGTAAATCTGTAAAGTGCATCTTTATTGGGTATAAGGATGGTTTAAAGGGTTGTAAACTTTGGAACCCAGTAACAAGGAAGGTTGTGTACAACCGAGATGTGTTGTTCAGAGAGGTGAAAGATGTTATTAAACATGAAGTCCAACCAAAGGAACCTAAGAAGATAGAGTTTGAGATAAAGGAGCAAGAATCAGACTCTACAGCGGAGGAGGAATCAGAAGATGAAGAGCCACAAATTCCAGGCGTGAGAAGATTAGTTCAAGAAAGAAGGCAGCCAGAAAGGTATAGTCTGTATACTTTATGTTCAAATTTTGCTTTATCTATTACTGATGATGATCCCAGAACTGTGAAGGAAGCAGTATATTCAGAGGATGGAAAACTCTAGAAAAAGGCCATGGTTGATGAAATGACATCTTTGCACAAAAATGAGGCTTGGGATCTGGTGGAGTTGCCAGCTGGAAGGAAACCCATTAGTAGCAAATGGGTGTTCAAGAAGACAAATGCAAAAGGAAAGGTGGAGAAATACAAAGCTCGATTGATAGCAAAAGGTTATTCCCAAGTGCGAGAATTGATTTTGGTGATATTTTTTCTCCTGTTGCCAAGGTAACTTCTATTAGATTAATTTTATTTGTTGTTGTTTCTTTTGATTTTGAGGTAGAATAGATGCATGTGAAGACATAATTTCTTCACAAGGATCTGGAAGAGGAGATCTACATGAAACAACTTGAAGGTTTTGTGGTGAAGGGTAAGAAAGAACTAGTATGCAAGTTAAAAAAGTCTCTTTATGGGTTAAAACAATCACCAAGGATATGGTATCAGAAATTTGATACATTTATACGAGGACTTGGCTTCACCAGAAGCAAAGCAGATCACTGTGTGTATTTTAAATTAATTGGTGACCGTGTTATTTATTTGGTCTTGTATATGGATGATATGTTGCTAGTTCGAAATGACAAAAAAATTATCCAAGATTTGAAGGCCCAATTGTCCTCCAAATTTGACATGAAAGGTCTTGGTGCTGCAAACTATATTTCATGCATGGAAATTAAAAGAGATCGGGCAAAGAGGAAGCTCTGGTTAAACCAAAGGAAGTATGTCGAGATAATATTACAAAGATTTAATATGCAGGATAGTAAACCGATGAAGGTTCCTATTCATGTAGGTGTAAAGTTATCTACTGAACAGTGTCCCAAGACACAAGAAGAGGAAGAGGACATGTCGCGTGTGTTATCACTCAGGTTGTCCCTAAGCTCCTAAAGGGATACGGCTGAGGTAACCACAAACCAATATTTGGATTGCAGGTTCTAGCCCACCTGCAATCAAAGAGGGCTCTCTCTTACTGATTTAGCTTTGTTGATGAAGATTTTAGGCTAGCTATTGAGTTCAAGGGTTTAGATTTTTTGTTTGGATGGAAGATGAATGTGAGGCAGATAATTCTAAGCAGAGAGGTAGGGAAAGTCTGATAAGTTTCAAATCATTGGGCATGGAGTCATGGATTAAGACTTTTGTTGCGTTTTCTTGGTCACAAGAGAATTATGGAGTGGGATAGCTACACATGAGACAATTACCAGTTTGCTAAAAAGATGGGATGATAATTAGTGATGAAAGGCAATCAAGAATCTTTCACCAACTAACAGGGAGGAGAAGTGAATGAATGGTTATCTAGGAGAAGTTAAGAATTCCCAAATTAGCATTCATATGTGAAAGAAATAGTGTAAACAAGATCATTTAAGTCTACATGTTCATAACTATTCCTGATGAAAACATGAAAAAATTGTAGAAATTGAGCCTAGGGTGTAGTCAAGCAAATCCTAAACTATTCTTCTTTTCTGTAATTTAGATGGTGGATTGATGGTAAAATAAACATAAAAAATCTAAACAGAGTTTACATAAACACTTATTGAACCATGTCGAAGCACAGCAATTCCAGTCACTCCCCGACCAGTAGGACACAGCGGACAGATTCAGAATCCATACTTTCAGCAGTCTTTGATTATAGAAAGTATCACATTTACAGTGCGAGTCTCTGCTCAAAATATCGAACTAATAAAGAACAAACAAGCAACCAAACAACCCCTACTCCATTTTTCAGGGTGGTATATATAAGCAAAATATCTAAAGTCATTTATTACAACTGACCTAAACAGGTCTGCAGGAAAAAGCTTTCTAAACCTAACTTATGCTGGAATTAAATGTAAGCAAATCTTCTTTGGGTTGCGCCAGCGGCAGCTAGATCAAAATTGAGTTAATGTGATGTCCTCTGTGGCTTGGTGCAGTGGTTTTGTAATAGCTATGCATTGAGTTCTGTTCCATTGATCTCCTGTGAGTTTAATGTGCAATCTTTTGTGATGATGAGGTTTCAATGCGTCCCCAAATGTTTCTTGACTTTCAGGGCTTTCCTTTTAATGTTGGATTTGCCTCAAGCCCTGATAAAATCTCCTCTGATACACTTTGCCGCTACTCTGATACTCTTTGACATGTTTTTTATCTTCACACTACTCTGATACACTTTAACCTCTGAGCCTGGTTTCTCTCTGTCTTCAAATATGCTTAATTTAGAAAAATCAAGCTTTTTCGGGCCTTTTCGGTGCAAAAAGGGCCGAGGAATCAAAAGATTCCCTAAATATTCTCCAATATGGCTCATTTCCCATAGCGATGCGCGATTAGCGCTTCACGCTAATCGCGCATCAAAAACTGCCTCTATTTTTCATTCCGGAGCTCCGAAGCTTGACTTTCGCGCTTGCGCGTTTCTGCGTTTTTTGGCTACTGACGTCAGCTATACGGAGGATGATGTCAGCATGATGTCAGCAGTGGGGTCCTCTGGTACGGATGTGATGTCAGCATGCTGACGTCAGCAGGGTGACATGGCAGTACGGCGGGTGATGACATGGCAGGACACGGTGGCAGGTGACATGGGCCAGGCGTAGGCAGGAAGGGGTGAGGTGGAGGTGACGTGGCGGGATGACGCAGCAGTCCTGTCATGCGAGGGGAAGGGCGGTTTTGGGGGGCATCAGACCGCTTTTGGTACGGAAGTGGTTTCTGTTAAGGGCGGCCCGATGCAATGGGAAGCCGCTAGCTGTCCCGGTGTACGACGGTAAAACCGTCGGACATCGGGTGCTAATGTGCCCATACAAAAGGGCGCCCGATATGGATAACAACCGTCATATCTGGGGGAGGCGATCAGACGATGGATGGGCGGAGAAGATGCACGGAGTTTAGTGAAACAACGCGCGCGTTATTTTTTAATTTTTAGCAGCGCGGGTGTGTTTAGACTTTAGGCTTTCGAGTTAATTGTTTCGGCGCTTGGTTTATACATTAATCAAAACTTAATGATTTCCAAATAAAATGCACGGGGGGGTTTTGCCTTTGGAGAGGGTTTCTTTATGTTTTGGAAGGAGTCCAAACACTAGGGAAGGGGAAATTTATGCAAAGATGGGGCTCTTACTAAGGTCTAGATGACTTAGTAATTCAAGGGATGTTTATGGTTATATTTCAACCAGGGGGAGGGGATATTTACATAGGGGAGTTATTAATATAGTTTTAATAGGGGGATGGGGAAATATATAGGGAGTTAAATAATAATGTCAGTAGTTAATATGAAAGTGACCAGAAAGCGCTAAGTTTCAAAGACCTTAGGCTGTGAAGGGGAGATAGAACTTTGTAGAGAAAGTATGGAGCCTCCTTGAGTAAAGCAGATCTTTACCAAGGCTAAATGACATGGAAAATGGTGAAGCTAAGAGGTAACAAGCAGATCTTGACCTCTTTAGGGGAGGTTAGTAAGTGATTTAGGGAAGAGGAAGAAGAGGAAGTTAGTCATGCCTCGCTTGAAGTCCTTCAAATGGGAACTGTCTTTTGACTGTGATTTGTATGAGTGTAACACTTGAAAATGTGGGATTAATCACAAATCAACATTCTGCAACTTCAAAATTACCTACCCAGCCTACTTACCTAACATTTTTTATTCTTTTTGGTTTGGGTGCACTTGGACTTGCAAACCCAGCTTTTCAACTTTTTCTTTTTACATCTTCCTATTCTACATCTACACTTATTTATTCCAAGGGCCCAGATTAAGCAGTTGGGCTCCTTTGTTTCTCTACCTATCTAAGAATCTACCAAGATTAAGCTGTTTGGACAAATTTTCCATTCACTATATTCTAAAATAGGAAATTGAAACCTAGGGAGACCAAGATTAGGCTTTTTGGACCCCCCTTTAGCTGAAAAATTTACAAAAATGGAACAACTCTTCAAAACAAGAATGCAGCAGATGAACTCTGAGTAGCAATCTCTCATGGCCTCTTTTTTTAGTGACTATTAGAAAATATGGAGCATTGCAGTATGCAAAGTATGACATATTTGGCCTGTAAAAATTTCCATCATGAAATATGAGTAACCTGCTGCAGCAGAAGGCTAACAGCGTGTTCCATATGCAAGTGCAATCAGTAGCTTAATGTATGTAATGGTTTGTACTAGACCAAACATTACACATGCAGTGGGAGTATTGAGCAGGTTTATGTCAAAACCAGGAAAGGAGCATTGGACAGCAGTGAAGCGGGTTTTCAGGTATTTGCGTGGCACTAGTGATTATGGTTTGTGCTACCAAGGAGGCCCAGATTGGAAAAAGTGTTGGATATTCATGGCTTTGTTGATGCAGACTGGGCTAGATATCTGGATCAAAGAAGATCTACAAGTGGGTATTTGTTTATCCTATTTGTAAGTTCAATCAGTTGGATGAGTAAGAAACAATCTGTAGTGGCACTATCAACTATAGAGGCAGAATACATGGCAGTCACTCATACAAGCAAGGAAGAAATTTGGTTGCAGAAATTGTATTCAAGTATGGGGTTAGTATAGGGAGCTATAAGGATAGACTATGATAGCCAAAGTACAATTTTCTTGGCAAAGAACCCTGCATATCATTCAAAGACAAATCACATTGATGTTCAATATCACTTTGTGAAGGATATGATAAAAGACAAAAAGGTGTTGCTGGTAAAGGTGGACACTTTGAAAAATATTGCAGATGCATTGACAAAATTTGTGAGCTTCGAGAAGTTTTCTTGGTGTAGAGAAACAATGGGCATTGTAGGGCTGGATAAATGACTAAGCTCTCTTGTGGTCCCCTTTGGAAAGAAAACAAGAAGTGGGAGAATGTTGGGTTGTGTTATATACTTTCCACGACCAGCCCACGTAGTTAACCAAGGGGTTAGAAGTGGGTCGGAGCCCCCCCTTCGTTGCGTTGATTATGTAGTGGGAGGGGGTCACAGGGGATTTGAGGGGTGAAGGTAACCCCACTCTATGGGGTCCGGGGCAGCGCCCCGGAAAAATTTGTTTCTAGACCCTATATTAGGTTGGGTGGACCTATCAATGGTTTTGTGTATGACTTTTTGAACATGGTTTTGGACACGATGATTTTCGGTCCATGGTATTGGATGCTTCAACATCTATAAATATGTATTGTAACATTGAAAGGAACATAATGAAAAATCAAACTGGTAGTCTCAGCTTTGGAATCCAGGGGAAAATCTCTATGTATATATGTTTTATGTGTTATGCTCTCGCATGGTTTATTTTCTGTGTTTTAAGAATTCGTATGTAGGTAATTTTTGTACAGGGTTAAAACCTACAATGTCATATAGTGATGTGAAAATTTTTATTTTTCTTCCTGAGGTCATAATTACAAATTATTTTCAATCAAAGCTCAAAGATGAAAAGTGGAGACATAAAAGCGACATAGATCATTTTCTTAAAGATGTTGTTGATTGTTCTATTGAGCATATTATCCCAATACAAGGTTTATTCGAGCAAGAACCTTCATACATAGAGACTTTCTTTTTTGGAGTTGATCAGGACCATATTTTTTCTTATACTTTTGAAGATCTTGTGGCAGATTACATGGAGAAAATTATTAGCAGCCTACACATATCATTTTGTGGATATATTCCTAATTTTTCTTGTGAGTTGCCCTTATGCATAGTTTATTTTCCATTCAAGATGAATTGTATTTTCAAAATTCACTGGTAGAATGGTTCTAGATCAGGCACTCAAATGCTAACCTAGTACCATTGGAAGATTGACTTCACCTGATTGAGATTAGTCATGTACATAGGTAGGAACCTCTACATAAATAAGCTCAAGTGTTGAGCATTTGGTTTCCAGTTGCAGTTCTTTAGTTTAATTTTAGCTGATAAATAAAGGTGACTATCCCAGTTGGAAACCCATTTGCAGAGGTTTCAGATTTCAAGAAAGTCAGGTTTTAGTCTTTCAAATTTCAGGGTTTTCAGAATTTCGGACACCATGCCCAACTAAGGCTACTGATCTATGATTCTCAGCACTTTGCTATCAAAGCACAAGCATCCTATCATTGTAGATACCGGAGTAAATTCAGTATACAGATGCCATAGAATTTGAAAGGGTTAAGCTATATATGGCTCTATGCCCGAGGTGAAGGCACTGATCTGTGGTTTTTAGTGCTTCTGTGGAAAAAGCATTATCCCCAGGTGGAGCCAGATGTTGTAGCATCCATTGTTATTTAAGTTTTATTTTTAGTTTTATCACAAAATGAAAGAAAAATAAAATGAAAAATGAAAAATGAAAAAATCAAACCATTGTCTAAAGGTCACGCATGTTCAAGAGGTGCGATCAAGTGATAGCTTGTTGAGTACGATGAGTTGTGTTTTGGGAGTGCAATGAGCACGACAATTAATCAATGCTTAACCCCCGCAGTTGACCGTTACGTTAGCAAGGTTGACCACAATGTGTGGCCTAAAATTACTGTGGGGGTTCAACCTCAATGAAGCTCTCGTACATTCTTTACCCCCGCAAAGTTTTAAATAAATAAATTATTTTATTTGATTGACAACTTTTGAGTGTGAGAAACCCACGAGAAGATTTGAGTCGTCCGATCAACAAGCCACATATTCGATGACAATCTTGAATGAAGTTTATTTTGGAGTTTGGACGTAATGACGTATGAAATAAAGTTTAATTCGCTGAAGTCTGAGCCAATCTCAACCGTCCATCGAAAGAGACGAGTTCCGATGGATATCGGGTGGAAAAGTAATCGGGTTTTATTGTTAAAATTGGACCCAGTAAATCATTAACTAGCAATTTTTATTTCTTATCGGGTTCGTATGTGAGTCAAAGGGGCGTTGAAAAAGCGGACTCGATAAGGTTTAGTTCAAACAGGTTTAAAGTTTCATGAGTTCTGAAAAATCATACCATTTATTGAATGAATGATTGGATGGTGATTGCGTACAGCTCAAGCGGACCTGACATGTTTATGAACTAGACTATTAATCCTTTTCAGTTCCATCGTAAACTATGTTCCACGTAAATTAGCCAATTCCATTGTTTAAGTAAAATAACCAAAGTTAGAGGGAGATGATCAAAACTTCAAAGGGATGGTGGTTGGTTGGGTTTCCTTGTGTTTTGGCCAATCAAAACACTCCCGATACATATGTGGGCCCATGTCCATGCACAGGGTTTTGTTAAATACAATTTGTTATGTTAAAACAATTAAACCATTATCAAAGCATCTACAAAGAAACTTAATCAGCAGCCAAGCAACAAATCTGAAAAGCGAACAATCATCATCGTTTTTCTAAATTCTGTTACTTCTTTCTATTTTATTTACGAGGTGTTTTTTATCCTCTGTTGTACCTTAAGAAACCAATTTCCTGACTGTTTAGAAATTTTGCTTAAGACATTAATAATTATGATGATTGTCCCTTGTTTGTCACTTGTCTGTCACTTAATTGTATGGTGTGTTCTCAAATGAAGGACCTGGGAAATCTAGTTCTTAACCCTCAATACTTAGGTGACAAGAAAATATCAGAATGCCATTTGATTGTTCAATATAAATGATGAATGAAGAAAGTTTGAATAAGTCATAAACAATATGTTTTTTTACACATGATCTACTATCTGTGACACTTGGAGAGGTTATAGATAATATGTTGTCTTACACAGAAACTACTATCTGTAACTGAGAAGAATTGCAGAGGTGTGAGCTTCAAGTATAGGAGCGCTCTTCTAAGAGATTTTAACTTCATTTACATAAGCAAATAAAGACCTGAAACTTCATTACCATACTTAAAGGAAGAAAACATAAGATGACACATAATAGAGAAGTCACAAAATCATACCCAACAATGTATGGAAAACTTTTGATTCTTTCATTAATCAACAGTTGTATCAGGAATTCAGTAGCTTAGTCTCCAGGTTCTCCAAAATTCGAACCTCTTCCCTCTCTTATTTTTATACATTATAAGGCAGTTGGTGATCACCAAACTATCAAACAACTTAACTATTTTCTAACTGTCTAGAGTAAAAATTATTACAGAACCTTACAAAGAGGGTAAAAGACACCTCATTCTAAAAGAACATAGAATAACAAGAAGTAACAAAAGTTAGAAAATGATGATGGATGTTAGCTTTCTGGCTCTGTTGTTTGGATGCTGATGAAGTCTCTCTGTAGATGCTTTAATAATGATTAAACTGTTTTAATCATAATAAGTTGTATTTGACAAAACCCCATGCGTGGACCTAGGCCCACGTATGTATCGGGAGTGTTTGATTGGCCAAAACACAAGGAAATTCGACCAATCACCTTTCTTTGTAGTTTTAGTCATCCACCTCCAACTTTGGTTATTCTGTTGAAATAGTGGAATCAACTAACTTACGTGGAACATAGTTCACCTCGGAACTTAAAAGGATTAACAATCTGATTCATAAACCTGTCAGGTTCACCTTAGTTTTACGTGAACCGTCTGATCATGCATTCAATCAATGGTTCAATCCTTCGGAACTCACGAGACATTAAACTTGTTTGAAATAAACCTTACCAAATCCCCTTTTTCAATGCTTCGTTGACTCCCATACGAACCTGATTGGAAACATAAACCGCTAATTAATAATCTATCGAGTCTAATTTTAATGCTAAAACCCGATTACTTTTTCACCCGATATCCGTCGGATCCTATCTCTTTGGATGGGCAATTGATATTGGCCCAGACTTCAGCAAATTTAAACTATGTTTGATATGCCATCATGTCCAATTAGTTACCCACCCAATTGTCGTTGGATCTATGGCCTATTGATCGAACGACCCAGATCTTCTCGTAGGTACACCGTCACATCCAGTCTCCGAAATGAACCCATTCTAGTTAACTTATGTGATTACCATTGGATCTGTGGCTTGTTGATCAAACGACCTAGATCTTCTTGTTGGTTCACATTCAAAAGCCAATCAAACAAAACACTTTGCTTCATTTAAACTTTGCGGGGTAAAGAATATACGAGAGCTTCATTGAGGTTAAACCCCTGCAGTGATTTTAGGCCACACATTGTGGTCAACCATGCTAACGTCGCGGTCAACTATGGGGGTTGAGCCTTAATTAACCTTTGTGCATATTGTTTCCCCGCATCACACCTCATCATACTCATCAAGATATAGCTTGATCGTGCCTCTTGAACCTGCACAGCCTTTAGACAATGGTTTAATTTTTCATTTCTTTTGATTTTTGTTTCATTTTGTAATAAAACTAAAAATAAGACTAAAATAACAATGGAAGCTACAACATCTAGCTCCACCCGGGGATAGTGTTTTTTCCACAGAAGCATTAAGAACCACAGATTAGTGCCTTCACCTTGGGCATGGAGTCATATATTGCAACCAATTCAAATTCTATGGCATTTTTACATTGAATTCACTCTGGTATCTACAATGATAGGATGCTTATGCTTCAGAACTAGAAATAATGCTTGAAGTACGGCCCATGGACAGGGAGCTGTAGAGTTTCAACATCAATATTCTCAAGAAGGAAAGTATTATTAGACCTTGCTTCAACAATTCTAAAAGGGCCATACCAAAGAATATCAAACTTCCCATGCTTACCTTTATCTTTTCTTCTGGTATCCCATCTTAATACCAGGTCTGTAACTTTAAAGTCAATCTCCTTGGCTTTTCTGTCAAAAATACATTTCATCTTTGATTGATACATAATCAAGTTGTCTCTTACCTTATCTCTATTTTCACTTAGCTCCACTACTTTATTCATTCTTCTTATTAAAGCATTGGGTTCTTCTTTCGCCTCCTGAATCATTATAATCACGGGCTTCACAAGTTGACTTGGAAACTTCCATATACTAATTCAAAAGGTGATTTTCCTATAGATCTTCTTGTAGTCACTCTAGCAGCCCATAGAGAAAACTTTAACTTAGAATCCTAGTCTTTTTGGTTCTCTGCAATAGTTTACTTAAGGATCTTCATCAAAGTTTTGTTAGTGGATTTAGCTAATCCATTTCCCTATGGATGATAAGTTGTTGAATGAGACAAAATAACATTATACTTTTGACAAAAAGCAATAAACTTACTTGAATTAAAGACTTGAGCATTATCTGTCATGATTTCGATGGGGCATCCAAATCTGCTAAAAATATTCTCCTCTAAGAACTTCATCACCACCTAATCATTTGCTCTCTTAGTAGGTATAGCTTCTACCACTTGGTGAAGTAATCAATAGTTGTGAGAACCTATTTGTGTTGTCCACTTGAAGGTGGGTTAATCTCTCCAACAAATGCCAGTCCCCATTTTCTGAATGGTTCCTCTATGAAGACTAGGATCAAAGGTAAGGGAGCTAACCTCTTCTTCTCAACAAAAAGCTAACACTTCTGACAACTTCTGACAAACTTAAATGTATCACCAAATAAAGTAGGACAACAAAAACATGTCCCAAGGATTTTATGTGCAGTCACTTTCCAACTGTAATGTCCTCCACATAACCCCTCATGATGATCTTTGATTGCCTCTGTAAACTCATCTTCTGTTAAACATAGCAACAAAATTCCTACAGGATCCTTCCAGTATAATCTGCCTTCCACAGTCACATATGGTTGTGCTTTGATCTTTAATGATCTATACTTTGTTCTATCCAAGGGTTGAGGACAAGAGAGATAAAACAAATAATGGATTATATGCTTGTACCATTCTGAACATAATAATTTATACCTCATCTTCATACCTGGATCTAGCTTTTCTTCATTTTCTTCAGTTGTTTCTTCATCCACAGGTGTCAGCAAGTTGATTCCCAATGTCTAAAAGTTTGACTTTGTCATCATTTTTTCCAATCCTTGCCCTCTCCCCAACTTTGTGGGTTTTATGTCCAAGTCATACTCTTGGATCTTAGCTATCCATTTTACTCTTTTGCCTTCTACACTGCCTGTACTAATACATCTTTTACTATAGAATTTGGCACATAAGAAATGATCTGTGACTGCAACACATAAGTTCTAAATGCTTTTAGGGTTTTTACCAAAGCATACACCTCCTTTTCAAGAATATTATATTTCAACCCAGCATCCCTACGAATCTTGTTGAAGAATGCAATAGGTTGCTCCTTCTCTTCATCATTCTTTTGCAGTAAGATAGCAGCTATTAAAGTCGGTGATGCAAATGAAAAAACTCGGAAAGGATTTTCATAATTAGAGCTGATTAGGACTGGAGCTGCCTGCAGTGCTTCTTTAATCCTGGAAAATGATTCTCTAACTTCCCTGGTCCAATGCACTTCATTCCCCTTCTTCAGCATTTTAGTAATTTCTTTTACAATTCCTGCATAATTGGACACAAAATCTCCTTAAGAAGTTTATTTTCCCATCAACTTTTGAATATCCTTTTTGCTCCTAGGCAGTGGTATTTTTGCACAGCTTGTACTCTTGTTGGATCTATCTTCACTCTATCTCTAGAAACAATATGTCCCAATAGTTTGCCCTCTTCCAGAGCAAAAATGGATTTCTTGGGATTTAAAGAAAGCCCAAATCTTCTACATTTTTCAAAAGTCTTTTTTAGATGGTCTAGATGTTCTTCATCAGACTTTGAGAAAACAGTAATATCATCCAAATATATTACTACAAACTTATTTTCCACAAAAGAAATGTCCATAGCCCTCTGAAATGTAGCAACTGCATTCATCAATCCAAAAGGCATTCTGGAATACATAAAGAACCCCTCAGTGAGTTGTGAATGTTGTCTTTTTTTTATCTTCTCTATCCACAGACACCTAGTTATACCCAAAGAATCCATCCAGCATTGACATTTTGCAGCACATGATCCATCTTAGGAAATGAATAATTATCTTTCAAGGAAGCCCTATTGAGATTTCTGAAGTCCACACATAACCTTATATCTCCATTTTTTTTCTTGCAAGCACTAAATTAGCCACCCAATTGAAGTATCTGAATGGAACTATTATTTTGGCATCAAGCAATTTTTTGACCTCTTTTTCAATTGATGGTAGAAGCATAGGATTTATCTATCTAAGATTCTATTTAAAGGGCTTAATTCCCTCCTTCAAGGGGATCCTGTGTTGAATAACATTTACATCGTATGTTCTAAGATCCTCATAGGACCATGCAAAGACATCAACATAGCCCTTGAAAAGTTTAATATATCTCTCTTGATAATTAGGTGAAACTCTACTGAATAATTTGACTAGCCTAGGTTCCCCCTGAGTTCCAATATATGATCTTGAATGTGTTCATCCTGTGAAATTTTCCCTGAGTCAACAACCACATCATTGGGGTTGAAAATCCTTTCAAGAGGGACAAGCCCCTTTGGTAGAATATTATCTTTCAATTGGAAAACTTTTTTATTAGCAATTGAATCTTTTAAACCACTAACTTCTGCAACTTCTGTTGTTTCATCTTCATCCAGATCAATTTTTGTGCCCTGAAACTCTTCAACCATACTCAAAAATTCTTTAATCTACTAATCATCTTCAAAAACTTGTTGATGTTTAACATTATCAAGAACAGAAGGTTTGTGCCTCATTTCTATCTCATATCTTAGTTTTGGATTAATAGGAGGCCTGAAAGTACTAGCAGACACAGTGAATGAATTTGCTAATATATTCCCATCCCTTGGAATGAATTGAATATTAAAATATTCGAAAAAGTTCTCAACCAAATCCCAGACTTCATTTCTGTATCCCCTAAGCCTAGGGTGTTTGTCTGACAGTGATTTTTTATTTGTTTGATAATCAACTCTGAATCTCCAAAAGCAGAAATTGACTTAATTCCCATCTGTTTAGCTATTTGCAGAGCACTAATCAAGGAATCATTCTTCCACATTGTTTGTTGCTTTGAACTCTAATTTAAAGGAAAAAGGGAACATATTACTTCCAGGTCAATTAGAAGGAAACCAACACCTATTCCATTCCTTGGAATAGGCTACGTCAAAGAAGCATTTCCACATTCCTTTAGTTTGCAATTCTGTATTTACACAAGCTGAAGTAAGCTGCCTCTAGTTATCTTTAGCCAGCTTTGCATTATCATGCAACATGAAGCAAGAAAATTCATCTTTCTCCTGGCTATATACATGTGAATTTCCCGCTCCATCTTTTGTAACTGTTTTTACAAATCTAGTTTCTTTGTACAATCTCCTCTCTTCCCCACCAAAAGTCGATATAACAACATATGTAAAATCTAGTTTCAGGACACCACCCAATTTAGCCCCCCATGACCTAGATAGTAGCATTCCAAATCTACCAGGGATATCTACTACTACTACTGCTGGCTTGTTGGGGCCTGACCTAAGTTCAGAAGTGATTTAGTCAAACAAATCCCAAAACTACCGGCCCTTTCAACAACAGTGCGTAGTGCGCAGACTGAGATCTCACCCGAGGTAGTATGGGAGGGTGTTGGAACTAGGTTTCCACACCCTAGGGATGTCTTGATGAAGTATATGAAGTTCACAAACCGAACCCGTGTGGTTGCATTGCTCCGCCCAGTTGTTTGTCCTTCTTAACTTGTGCAACTGCTTCCGCACAGCTCTGTAAAGAGCGCGAAGAGTTGTTATCTAGATCCTTCATCTTTATTTTGCTATTATTATAGATCTTGACTTAATTTTATGTACCCAATATTCTCATTAACCATTTAGCATTCATCAAGTGTGTGCAATCATAAAACTAAAAAGAGATGCATAAATATAACAGAAGCATAAACACACAGTATTTCAGAATCAACTTATCTTTTATTAATCCTCTGTTCAAGTACAATCCCAACTCTGTTATGCGCACTCAGCTGCAGGGGTCCACGCACTCAGCTGCGGACTTTATCAGGCCTCTACGCACTCAGTTACAGAGCCTTTTCCTACCACTACAACCCAGGACTCGGACTTACAAACTCCAAGCTAATTCATCATCCAAAAGAACATAAGACTCAAGACTCACTTTTCACTTAGAGCCTCACTCTATTTATACAATCCCACGGTCCGCTGACACACTTTACATTAAATTATACTATTTTAGGGCAGACAACCCTAGACTCTCGCACTCCGCGCCTGCATTTTGCAAGTTCTTTACATTACACTTGAACAAAATCCAGACTTCAAGCCCCAATAAACATACTATGGGGGAGATCTGCTACCCAACAAACCCCCAACACAATCATCATGACTCATCCTAAGTCACTCTGCTGGCGCGGCGATATTCGCGCGAAGTCCATCCAACAGTGCCTGTGCTGCACGAAGATCCGTAGCACACTGCTCTGTCGTCTGCTGGATCTAGTTTGCTTGCTCAGCTGAATGCTCAGCGTGAGGGTAAAATCCTTGTCTCAGGTCACACATCTCTTTCCTTTGTGCAAATTTTCCTTCAATGTCAACCATGATGAGGAAGGCCTCTTCAATCCAAGGCTAGACACATGCTTTAAGTACTGCCTCTTTTTGGCATGCTACGTCCACTTGCTCCTTCAATGCCTTTGCCTGTTGTAATCTCACAAGCCACTGAGTTAGGACCATTTTCTGTGCCGTCCCACACATGCTATCATATTGCATTTGAAGCTCCCACGCTTCGGTTTCCAACCGCTATATGGTGGGGTCCTCCTGTAAGGTTGTGAGGACCCGGAAGGATTCTTCCAACAATGTGGTACAACTCTGCACTGATTGTTCAATTTCTTCCAACCCTCTTTGAATATCATTGATGTGCTACTCTCTAACTTCTAGGGGTGTGGAAGGTTGTGCCTTCAATCATAGTGCAACTTAGCAATTTACAGGGTGAGGTCCAACTGGATCTTCGTAGCTTCCTCCTTTGCCTCGCGGAATCCACTAGCCAACTTGTGGATCCGCATTCCTACTAGCAGATCTGTCGCAATTTCCAGTTCTGGGATGCGGCAACATGCTTCCTATATGATCTGCTCCAACTATTGGTTATGAGCCATCGCTTCATCATGTTGTAAGCTAAATTGTTCGATGTTGATTCGTTGTTCACTTAGCATTTGCACTACACATCCCTCCCTAGTGCGGAGTTCTGTCGTTGCTCCGTTATATAGCTGGTATAAAATATCCCATGGAAAGGCATCCAAGTTTAGGCTAAGTCCCTTGATCCGTCCTTCCGGCAGCGCGACGATGTTGGCCATTTTGGCTCGCAACAACTGCTCTATTGCCGATGCTATCGTGGTACTGTAGACAGCTACCATTCCTTCTTGTGGGAGTCGTATCTGAAGTCCCTGCAGTTGTGCTTTGAGTGCCTCCAACACATTTTGTTGCTCCATCATTGCTTCTTAGAGTGCCTCCCTAGTGACCTCACGAATTGTATTTCCTATGTCGTATAAATCACCCTCTATCAATGTAATAGGCTCCCCATCTAATTTGGAAGCCTTGGTCTTCTTTCGTGACCCTGTTTGTTTTTTCCTGTGCGGTTGTTTCAATTGTGTAGAGGTGGTGCTTGGGTCCGCGCCTTCTGTCGTATTGTCTGGCCCATGTCCTGTGGTTAGGTCCAGTCCTCTTTCCTCCTATGTCGTGGTGGCCCCAGCTGCTGTTGTTTTTTCGGTGGCCTTGGTCTATTCTGCAGCAGCCTTTGCTACCTCATGGAAAGCCATTACCTCCTCGGCTAACTGCTCATTCTTCTTCTGTTGTGTCAGCACCTTGGTGGCATCCTTATGTCTTTGTATCACTGCCTCATCACGCGTTGCCAGATCTGGTGCATGCCATTCGAGTGGCCATGAGTCGAACACCGCAAAAACATCATCAATTTTAATGAACTGGAGTTTGGTCCAATTCTGCTCTGGATCCTTCCGCGCCTTGATATACACATTGTGCATATTCACCTTAAAGTTTGCAAAGCTTCGCCGACTGTCGTATACCATGGGGGATAGTCACGACCATCTATGGATCCACATCCATATGCTCACCACCATGAGTATCCAGAAGATCTTGATCTCGCAGATGCATGTGTCGTGCCTTGTCGTCAAGAGCGACGCGTATTTCGCTACCTTTGGCAAGTCCTAGTCAAGGGGAGGAAATTGACTATCATCCGACAATTCCCTTACAACCAACAAGATGGATAAGAGAAACCACGCGTAGTTCAAGGTCTTACCCTACTCCTGAGCCTCCTTGCAATTTGTCAGGAACTCCTTGCAGAGGAACTGCGCCCAGTTGAACTGTACCCCCTCGGCGCATTACTCGTGCAGCGTAGTGACCATTGTTGGTATCTCGTTGCCGCGACATTTTCTCATCACTTTTCCTGCCAGCAACTGAGTGGCTACATGCACCCCTTTGTCTTGAATGCTAGTAATCACATAACCCCTCTACTTCTTCTCCAACTTGTATTTCTTCTTCATGGCTTTTGTGAGTGCCAAGTCTCTGCTTTGGCCAGATATTTCTGCGAGGTCCCTTCCTATACAGAGAAGGTTTGAAATCCTATGAATCATCTCCGTCGTAATGGGAATCAGCTCCTCTAGCCACAAGTACCCCTCATCCTCTAGGCAAAGCAGTGGCCTGATGACGAATATCGTGATTGGTGCCCGGTGAAAATGCGGCACCCATAGTAGGTGGAGTAGCCTAGCCTCCACCCTGCGCAGCCATTTCCATGGTTGCAACACTGTAACTACCCCCTCCTTGCTCTGTTTCATAAGTTGGTTAGTCTCCAAATGTGGGAAGTTTTCACTGTCCGCGAGGTCCCAATCTTCAAATTTCATCATGGGTACACAACCCAGGACTGAACCCTCAAATAGAATTCCATCTATGAGGAGTGGGGCTTCAAGTGTATTCTTAACGGTATCCACGTCCTTGGGTACTTTTTCTTTTTTTTTCCATGGGGGAACATATTTGGGCAATTTTGCTGCAGCGCGCACTGGCTGAATGTCTTCCTCCACTTCTTCATTTGGTTCAATCTCTTCTACAAGGGCCTAAAGATCCTCCTCCTCCTCATCTATCTCAATATTATCTGTCTTGCCCTTATCTTCCATAGTCAGTTTACCAAACTGCAGATTTCGTGGAGACATACGGACCAGTGTTGTTGCCTGTGGATCTTTTTTTGGGCCTCGGCATTCGGGGCGCTTTAGGGATTTCCGGTGCATCCCCTACCGGCGACGTAGAGCTCTATGTGGCTCCCTTGGTTGTTGACATCATTCTAATCAGGGAATCATGTGTCTCCTTCGGCAATGTTTCAAATCATGGACTTGCTCTCATAGCGTCCAAATTTGTTAGGTTCATACCCAACTGATAGCGCCACAACTAAATTCTCAAAATGCCAAGGGTTCTTCGGCAGAGAGCCACCTATGATTTATAGGCCTTTTTGAATTCAAATTCGATCGTTTCCCCCTCATTTGGCTCATTAATGCAAGATTGGCGGCAATCAACCTCAAATATAGTTCTGACTTCGTGTCTTGATTGCCCATTGCTCACTCCTCGTTGCCTTAACTTAGACATCTTGTCATGAACAGTGACTTCAACGATCACTTCCCAACCTACGCGCATGGCAGCATAGCCCCTTGTGCGTGTACACAACCCATGCATCATATTGATCCTGCGTGCAACTTCTGTGTCGCCAACTCCCATATAGACTCTTTTATAGTCCCGCGCTCTCTTTTAACTGCTTGGAGCTCTGAGACTATGTTTCATAAGGATAGTCAGGTGGTCACACCATCAGTGCAAGGCTTCAAGTAACCTTTCAAGCCAGTCCACGGGCATTCCTTAGTTACCCTCGTGCCAGTCAGCTCCTCGCGTTCTTCCTTATGTGATGCGCTTCCGTGGTTACCTTGTCTGGTAAGTTGCGATCAAAGCCATCTTAGTATAGCCATAAATTCTCAACGACAATCTTCTAGTACGGTGGTGGGGCTGCTCATACATTGTCCTATCCTTTTGTCAACACGTAATGCTTACGTGATTTTGCTTTCCAGTTTTCTGATATCCACGTCCATTAACATGTTTTTCTACTTCAGTCGTACCCGATCTTCTTTGAGTTCACGAAGCTCAAGGTTCCCTCACCGAAAGGTTTCTTGAATCTACATATATTCGTCCTTGCACGACTGTATAATCCCTTTGTTCTGGCCCTCGTGTGCTATCCCAACTATGGGAGCTGTTGTATGGAGATTCTTCAATGCTCTTATGGTTTCATCTCTTCTCGTCAATGTTGGGGTCATTTTTGCATTCCGATTTTTGCTTATGGCCCTATAGGCCCATCGAACTAGTGGTATGTGCAGGTCCTAGTCAATTCATCTCGCTTGGTAAAATCTATTCATGATTATGCATAGCTCTTTGAATGCTCTGACGTGGAATATTTATCGCTTTTCCTGTTGCCGCATCTAGTTCTGATTTTCAATCCTTAGTCTGGGATGTGCTTGCACAACACTTGTTTGCACCCATCGACATAAGTGGGTGTGAAAACTAATTCATCTTGGTTGTTCGGCTCTCATTCGACGATGGGGAATTCCAAACTGTAAGTGCATCCGTCTTCTACATTTGCACCAGTTTCCAATGGTCTTATGATGTGTACTCCACCATTGTGCGGGTGTTGCGCGCAGCACCCATTTCATAGCACTATACCACTGCTATTCCAGTACTGCGCTTTCAAATTCGTCTAAGAATTCATCCACTGTCGTTACTCCATCATATGTTAGCAGTTCCCTTGCCTCTGTCGTCACGCAATGCAATGACCTAATCATCATGTTGCAATTTAGCGTTGTCACTTCGTGCAACCGGTTCCGCGAGCGTTCTACTTCTTCATTTGAATTTGAAGTACAGGAATTGTCGCGCTACCATGAGATTCTCCCATCTGTAGTAAAGTTCAACCGATCTTGGTCTTGCGCGTTATCTGGTAAATACAATCTAGTTCCTCGTCACTTTCATCGTCACGCATTGGTTCAGTGTAACGCGCTCCCTCGGCTGGGTCTAGCAGAACTACTACACATAGGTACTTTTTTTCAAATATCATCTTCTGCTTCTTCAGGTTAATGACTTCATTCATATCAGTGGCCAAATCTATTCCTAGCAATGCGGGATAAGGATTGTTCTCATCAACAATATCTAATATCTCAAAGTCCGTCTATGTGCTCATGCCTTCGATATCAACTTTTACCCCTTGCAACCTCCCCATGGGAAAAATCTTTTGTTGGTTTTCCATTCGTAACTGAATAGGGAACCACTATAATGTGGCCCTGCCCATGCATTCCCATGTTTGCTTCGATAATACATTCGCGTCTGAACCCAGGTCTAGGATTACCTGGTCCATTTCATATTTGCCAATCTGTGTCATCAATCTCATTTCCCTCTCGGTGCGCAATGCATGCTTTCCTAGTTTCCGGACTACACGCAGCTCCCCTGATCCCGTGCACCTAGTGATCAACTCCTGTAGTCGCTTAACTGCCTTATTGTCACGTAGTAGTTTCATACGTCTCCAAAAAGGTAGTAAGCATAAAAGGATCCATCCCTGGCTTTGGTTGATCCTTACTTCCTGAAGGAGAGGCCTTCGTGAAGCTCTTCTTAGCTTCCATAAACGTCTCTTTTGCGTGTTCTAGGTCAAACTCAGGTTCCTTTGTAGGAGCCTTACAAACCCATATATCTTCCTCGGGCTACTTCCCCTTATCCTCCCCTGTCACCGCACCGCTTCTGAGCACCATATTCACATTTGGGTCTTCCTCGTGCAGTTCACACCTCATCATTTGGATATTTTGAATCAAAGTAGGTTGGAATACCCCTTATTCACGCATCTATGCGATCAACATAGGACAATCTACCATTTCATGTCAAACTAAGCACAGTATGAACAGGATATTCTCATTGGGTTGGTACAATCGCGGGCGTAGTGCCTTGGTCCTCCGCAATTGTAACAGATTAATTGTCTACGGCCCCTTCCCCGGCCCCATTCCTCCTCGTCCTCGACCTCGCCCTTGAAATCCAATGCGCACCATCCCTGCGGTTGGGTCGAGGCCTCACGTTTCTGTCTACATTTTATAGGTTGGGGTCCGATCCATTATTAATTCGTAGCTGCGAAAAGTACGCTCATCGTGGCCTACTGACCTGCAGAAATTACAAAACAACTACTGGGGAGTTTGTGTATACTTCTGCAAAAAATGACAGTTATCCGTCATGTGCTTTCCCCTTATTTGATAGATCACGCACCATAGCACAGGTGCCGCACTTGGCCCTGCCTGTGCCTCTGGTCTCAATGGCATTGACCCCCCTCCTACCAAATAGTTCACGAATACTAGACAGTGGTCTTTGTCATGGCCCTGGCCTTTTCATTTTATGCACCACACTTCCTCATGCGCCTCCAGCCATGGTGCCCTGTCCCACTTCAACCTCCGCACTTCCAAGTAGAGATTTTGTAGCTGCGCGTGGATTTGTTGAACTCCCAGCCCCAGATCCTATATCGATGTTTCATGCAACCTCATCTCCATTTCCAACACTTTGGCCTGGGTTGAAAGCTTCTACTGTGACAGTGTCGTCCTCAAGTGTGGTGTCAAGGATGCCACAAACCATGCATGGTGTTGCGCATCCATTAGCGTCATATTAGCCTCGTAGATCATACTCTTCAGCCACTGATCCAGATCCTAGGGGGTCTCGCCTGGAAGCATCGCGATCTCTTTGAACCCAATGATTGATTGTGTCTTTGATTTCAGCCGGCTAAATTCTCTGTTTAGCACTTCTGGATCTCTGTTATTCCTGCATTTGGGTGATCATTAGAGTGTTTGATATACCATGCCAATGCGCGATCCTGCAGCGTGCTCACCAATGTAGCCTTATTAATGTTGTCCTTTGTGACCCCTTGTGCTTCCCACATTGCCCTTACCACGAACCAAAACTGATCCGGATCATCATTCCCTACTCCTATGAATATAGGTAGCTTGATCGCACTCGCCATGCTGAACTATAGGTTTGGTAGAAGTAGGGTGGATGACGATGGAGATGAAGGAGGTGAAGTAGGTGATGGCGTAAGTGGAGGTGGTAACTACGGAATGCGTTGCCTTATCAAACTGACCGCACTTCTCGGAGAGAACCGAGCAAGCTCTTCCTCGCTCTCTCACAAAGGTGATATGAAGGGATTGCTTCCCAATTCCCCACAACCTCTATAGATCTTTCCGCTCCGCGTCGTTCCAAACATTAATGTATTTGCATCACCAGTTTCTCACATAACAACATCTTAATCCAGGTATTTAAAGATTTAATGTACTTACCTCGCGCTCCCTTGAAGAAACGTCTTTCTGCTTCGTTGTAGCTCACAGTTGTGTCTATCACAAATTCAATGATAAACCCCCCTATTATCCTATCGAGCTAATGGTCCACAGCTTGCACGACCTTATCTTTTGATGCCTCTAATCAGTGCACTAATTCCAGAGTCCACACTATTAATTGCTTGAGCTTATACCTTCCCTGACTGTTGGCTAACCTTACGATCCACTCATACAGTTTAGAAGGAAAGGACACAAAGAAGATCTCGTGGATTTCCGTATATACGTAGCAATCCATCCACCTTTTCTCAAATATCTGCAAAGTTCTGTTTCCCTGTCTCACGAACTCGTGAAGCTTCTTGTCCAACCACTCTTCAATTTCCTTCTTTGTTGGGTTCCAATGGCACGACATCAGACATCCCTTAGGTAGATCCCAGTCCCAGCAACAGAACCATTTGTTGGCTTGTTGGAGCCTGACCCAAGTTCAGAAGTGATTTAACCAAACAAACCCTGAAACTATTGGCCCCTTCGACAACAGTCCGCAGTGTACGCACTGAGGTCTCACTCGAGGTAGTATGGGAGGGTACTAGAACCATGTTTTTGCACCCTAGGGATGTCTTGATGAAGTCTAAGGAGTTTGCAAACTGAACCCATGCGTTTGCATTGCTCCGCGCAACTATCTATGTTTCGCAACTTGTGCAATTGCTTCTGCGCATCTCTGTAAAGAGCGCGAAGAGGTGCTATCTAGATCATTTGTCTTTACTGTGCTATTATTATAGATCTTGACTTAATTGTGTGTACCCAATATTCTCATTAACCATTCAACATTCATAACAAGTGTGCACAATCATAAAACTAAAAAGAGATGCATAAATATAACAAAAGCATAAACATATAGTATTTCATAATCAATTTATCTTTTATTAATCATCTGTTCAAGTACAATCCCAACTCTGCCCTGTGCACTCAGCTGCAAACCCTCTTCCTACCACTACAACCCAAGACTCAGACTTACAGACTCCGAGCTAATTCATTATCCAAAAGAATATAAGACTCAAGACTCACTTTTCACTTAGAGCCTCGCTCTATTTATACAATCCCATGGTCCGCGGACCATAGGTAGGCTGACACACTTTACATTAAATTATATTATTTTATGGCAAACAACCCTAGACTCTCGCGCTCTGCACCCGCATTTTACGAGGTCTTTACATTACACTTGACCAAAATCCGTGCTTCAAGCCCCAAAAAACATATTATGGGTGGGATCCGCTACCCAAAAACTACATCCATGACCAAGCTTCTAGCTGGAATCTAGGCTAGTGACACTACTAGATTCTTAATGACTCCTAGAAACTTGACTTTGTTTGAATCAAAAGAGTACAAGTCTCTATAGGGTTTGGTAACTTGTAGATTTAGTTGATTCATCACTAACAATGGCATAAGATTGTGTGAAGATCCTGAATCAAATATGCAATTATGCATGAAGAAATCATGGATCAATAAGGAAATATAAAAATAAGGTGTTGAAAGATCTACTTCCTCTACATGTGGACCAAAAACCACTACTAGTTTATCTTTCTGCAATTTTACAGTGTCATTTATATTCACATTTTCTTTTAAATTAATAAACTCAGCAATCTCCCTCTACTAAGCTGGTGTTTTTGCTAATTCTGTAAGGGGAACTTGAATTCTAACCTTTTCCAACTCTTTAGTAAAACTAAACAAATGACCCTGTTTGGCATTCTTTTCATTTTCATCTTCTCCATTCTTCATAACCAAAATTACTTGGGGAATTGAAACAAGTTTCTCCAAAGGAATTTTTCCGCTTTGGTCTTGAGAAGACTCACCTTGAAGTATTTGTGTCTTGCCATTTGCATTTTGTTGTTGCTTTCCTTTCTTTACTTGTTTCGCAGGCTGAGATTCTTGTGGAGTCGCCTTTGGTGAGGAAGCTGGAACTTGATGCTCACATTCATTTCTTTGACTTCTTGATCTTTTCCTCGATCTCAAATCATATTTCTTATGTAGTTCTACCTGCATAGAATCAGAGAATTGCTTCCAATATTCATCAATTTTATTTTCATCATAAATGGTATCTGTTTTGGCATATTCATACTCTTTTCCTTCAACACCAAGTTTATCTTCATCTACTACATATAACGTAGAAATTTTATCCTCGTGGTCCTTGTTAGCACTTGAAATTTCACCTCAAGCTGAAAAAGGTAGACTTCAAGGCAACATCAAACCACTTAGCATCGTAGCTAGCCCTACGGGGCAGGAGAGGGCTCTCTCCGGTCTATCTCGGTAAAGATCTTCAATGGGAGAGATAACCAATGTGGAAACACTGATTTTAGGCTAGTAAACTGATAAAAAGGTTTGATTTAGGGATTTTTAGGGTTTTGGTGGAAAATTGGGGAAAGGCAATTTTGGGTGCGGGGATTGGACACAGTTTTCGCAGGGGGTTCTTTGGGGAAAGGTAGGAGACTGTATTGATGCCTTTGATAGATGTGGATGGATGAGAATAAATGGTGAGAAGCTAAGGAGAGCAAGCAAGTACCTTGAATTCTCCTTAAACATCTGAAAACATTGATATTAAGCAAACTTAAAGGCAGAGCATAGCAACCATGAATTCTACCTTAACACTTCATTCGCCTAATTTGCAGAAGAAAAAGTAAGAAGATGATTCACATAAAAAACTTACAAGTACATTGAGAAGCACACAATCAATACATGTAACCACAAGAATCCCAAAAAGGACTGCAAAACCCTGGTCTTCCTTAGCCAAAAATTGCAGAGATACAATGAGTAATACAATAGAAGCTTTCTCCCTCAAGAGTCCAACCATGAAAATGACTAAGAAAGTACATAATATAGGCAAGCTAACATCTTTCCTTGCCTCTAGGGGTCGAGCTCACTATCCTAGGAGCTGTTTCAACCATTTCCAAACTGATCACTAAAATCTAGGCAGTCAAAACAACTTGCCTCTATAAGCTAGGAAACCAATTCATTCATTTAATTTTTGTCTATCTCATGAATGAATCTTATAGAAGAGATAAAAAGTGTCAAAACATCATCAAATTACATCATTTACATCAATGAGGACCAAAATTCACTCCAAAAAGTCAAACCTAGTCAAAACTGTGTTTTGTTGAGCTGTAGGCACAATTTCTGTGAAAATTGTCCAAGAGGTCGCGCACATTTGGAGCAGATTTTGAGGCACTTCCCAGTGTCCAAATGAGGCAATAGTAGGTGTGTTGGAAATTTCTGGATGTCTACATTCCAACCCAAGTGGAATTTCGGAATTTGGTGTCCATTTACCCCTCCAAAATTGCAATCTCCCAAGATTGCTTCCTGTGTGTCAAAAAGGTGGCAGAAAGTCATTTTTTGCTTGTTTTTTGACCTTCTGGAGGCTCAAAACTTAATGAAATTTCTTGATCTTTTCTGGGTAAGTGTATTTTTGTATGACAAATCCAAAAATGCAAAGTTTTCTTGAAATGGACTTCCCAATCTAAAGGGAGCAAAAACCTGTTTTTTGACCAAAAATTCATAAATGACAAAAATTGCTCAAAATTTTTTGAAATTTGTGCTGAGGTTGAGTCATTTAGCACCATGCTCCTTTAAGGAAGCCTCAGCCAAAATATGGAGGGGATCGGGCCTTTTTCTTCGTTTGAGTGCCTTGGCCAACCATCCTTGGAGCACCTTCATTCTTGCCTTGCATACGTGCATTCGGGCCCAATAATGGTTCTTCATATTCCGGAGCAAGTTCTTATCTCTGTTGGCCTTGGCCAGCAGCCTTTTCAAATGACCATTGTCCCAAATAAGCATAGATTCTCGATATATGGGTGTCAAATCACCGGGTCTCCTACGAGCCACTTCCCGGTCTTCACGAATCTTCCACAGCTCATAAAGCTTGAGCTCATCCTCCAACTGTTTGTTGCGCTGCTCTAAATAGTTAATTATCCATTTTGCCATCTACAATTTCTTGTGCAGCAACTCATTCTTGGTCCTTTGCTCTCGGATGATCTCCTTAAGCTCTGAGCTAGGAGAACAGGTGTCAAGATCAATAATGTCAATATCTGGATCACCTGACAATCCCTCCTCAATCATGGGCTTCTTGCCCCTCTCTGATACCTGTGCTGTTGTCGGAAACAAGGCCCCTTCCACCCGGTGTGGAGATAACACTCGCGGTGCTGATGAAGAAGGTGAGACCCCTTCCACCTGATGTGGAGAAAATACTCGCCTAGCTGCTGTAAATAAGGCCCTGTGGCCTCTCTGATAAGTGACCAATGGAAGAGAACTGGCATGTCTAGTCTCAGGAATATCATGCTGCTGTGATGGTCCTCCCTCCTCATGAATAATCTCAGGATGTGGTGGTGTCCTTGTTAAGAACTCTCAGGAGATGAACTCCTCCCATGGGATGCCATGCTGAGCCAACTAATGCATGACCACAAGCTGAATCAAACCATAATGATAGAGGCTCCTATGTTGCTGTGCTGGACTCTTCCTCTGCACCAATGACACCATCCTTTCAATATTCCGGCATATGAAAAATGGTATGTTCATCATCCGTACCCGTGTGAAATGCATCAACACTCGAATATGGTAGAAAAACAAACGTGAAAATCTACCCTCACATGTGAAATAGCGCATGATGAGCTTCATCAAGGGAACATACTCATCCTTCAAAAATCTGAAATGAACTACACCAGTCATGTACCTCATATATTTAGGTTTAATGTAAGGTTCATACTGAATCCTGTCCAATATTTTGCGCTTGTTCCAGTCTTCTCCAACATTAGGAATCCTCGTTGCTTGAGAAATCGTCTCCGGTGTCAATGTAAAATCCACCCCTGCAAGATTTACATGCCCGTCATGCAAATGCAAAACAAACAAGCGGACCAATTCCCTGTGAAGCTGAATTTGAGAAATCCTCTCGCAAAATTCATAACATGAGAAGTAGCGGAAACATGTGACTGCAAGTGGACAAGCCTGCAAGTAGCTCAAAGTGGTGGGCTCCTCTCTCACATGGTTACCACCCTTACCACTCCTCCTCCTTTGTACCTCTAGCTCTGAATCTGACTCATGGTCATCACTTTGCTCATAGTTGGTTTCGGTTTCTAACATGGTTTCAGGAGCAAAGTGGCTGAAATGTACTGCTGCTTCTACTTTAAAATTTGTTGTTTTAACTGCTTTGAAATGTTGTTCCAAGGGGACAAGTAGCACAAGGGAAATGTTAGGGAAGGGAGATTTGGAAGGGAAATTGGAAAAAACATATGAAACAGAGAGTTTAGGGGAAGAATTATGACATTTACATCATCATACAATTTCATTTGCAAGGATGTTATGGGAGGTAGGGCTTCGGGTTTGATTTTTGATTTATTAAAATTTTTGGTAGGGAAATTAAGTAACAGTGATAAGGGAGTAAAAATGAGAGGTGGGAAAATGTAGGAATAATAGGAATGAAAAGGAATACCTTAAAACAGCAAAACAAACCCTAGCAATTTTGACATTTCAAGAAAAAGCACATGGAGTCTTTACTTGCAAATGAAGGCTTTGAAAACATAATCATGATCTTCTTCAAGCTTTAGCAAACATAATTTACATGATTGAAGGCCTACCTGACAAGCTTGAGGAGATTTAGGGTCTTTTTCAAGTTTATAACCAATTGTTGCCTGAGAGGTCGCGCACATAACCCAAGAGGTCGCGCCCTTGTATTTTTATAACTGCTGGAACCCCCTGGAGAGGTTGCGCGCGCCCAAGAGGTCGCGCACAGCTGTGGAGATGTCGCGCACAGCTCCTCTCTGCAATTCCGCCCAAATGCTCTTGGAAATGATTTTCTCTATTGCTTGAAGGCACAATGAAGCTTAATGGAGGGAGAGAGAGACTTTATAGCCTTGGTTTGAATTTATTTCATGTCAAAACCCTCTTTCTAATGTCTTTTCATGACACTTTTTAAATTTTGAGTGTTGCTGACTTTTTGGTTTCCTTTTGTCCTGAAATTGATTGAATTGATGTTTTTTCTTGAAAATTTTTGCAGGGATAGCTTCTGAGGACTCTTGGCAAAGGGGACCAGGCCTGCATGCTGACTTTCGAAGAATTTTTGAATTTTTACAATTTTTACAAAATTTTGAGAAATGACCTTGGCTTTAAAAACAGGGTTTTTAAATCCAAGGTAAAGATTAACTATACAAGATGAAATCTTTTGAAGAAACACTTTGATAATCATCCCTCTGGCCTGCTGGGCATTTATTGACTTTAGAGACATGACCTTGAAGACAAACTGGACCTAAACCCTAGACCTAAGACTTTTGACCTCAAGACAAGACGAACAACTTTGAAAGAGTTTATTGACTGAAACAACTTGATCCAGCAGTGCCAAGAGGGGAATAAAGACACCAGCTCCTCCATCAGGGTTATGGCATGCCTAATGGAATGTAGTGAAATGACACTGATGAGACACCTACTTATGCAAAATGCAAAGAGTTTTGATCACTGATGGAGGGCTACTAGACCGACTCTAACAATATCAACTCTGAGTTCTCTATAGGACCCGAAGCTCTCAGGGTTGGGCCCAACCTGAGAGCCTAGGGCCTCCTTTATGTACTGTTATCTTTCCTTTATGCATCGTTGTTTTCCCTTTTATGCATTTGCAAACGTATTTCTGTTAGGCAAATTAAGTTGTGTCGATTAACTAGGTCACTGTTTATGAATAGAATTGCTTCAGATGTTTAGAATAGATTGGTAGGATAATAACAAGGAAAAAATCTCTAGAAAAGGGCCAACAAAACACTTCTGGTTTCACCTCTTCCTCATTGGATCAGGGGCTGGAATTGAAGTAACCGTGCTGTCCCAAACAAAAACACTAGTTTGCTTTGCCATGCAATCATTAGTGTACTGTTTTCATTTGCAGAAGTTGGTTATGTGTTCAGATCTCTGAAATGTCTCATTGCATAGTTGATATATATGGTTCTCTTTCAAATAAAGCTGCTGTTCATTCACTTTATTGGTAGCTAGATTAGATTAGCTAGGACTTTGATTACTTGCAAGACTTTATTGATTCAATTGAATGTACACAATGCAGAGCATCCCTACCACTCTTTCATCCACCCAAGCTTCATCAGAGCCATCTGTTCCATCTCCTAACTAGGTTCCTCGTCTCACAGTTGTCCTCTTGCCCACGTAACCCTACCTTTTTGGTGCAACCATTGTTTCAGCGTTCTTTGAGCCAATTCAACCATCTATACCTTATCACCACTCCATCCACCTATCACTGGGCCACTTCAGACCCCTATCCTACCTCCATATCCATTCCTGCATCTTCCCTCACTCACCCATCCTCCAAAATCCCATTTTTAAACATCCCGTAGAAATTTATGAACATCCTGTAGAAATTCCTGAACATCCTGTAGAACCCCTGCAGACTTCCTGTAGAAGCTCACAAATGAGGTTTCTTGGAAGCCAAACTCTATGAAACTCTCTGGAAGGGTGTTAGGGACTCCTTAGACCCTCTCTGAACCTTCCTGACCTCTTCCAAGCATTTCTCCTCATTGATCCACCCCTGCACAGTCAAGAACAGTGGAAGCATATGCATGATGAAACTGACGACTTAATCAAAAATACAAAAATATGTTTTCTTCAGATAGAGGTAGTCTAGACACATGTGTTTTACCTTCATAGAAGTAATGGAATCTCTTTCAATAGTTTGCATTCTCTTCTTTGCGTTAGTAGGACTAGCTGGTAGAATAAGGGTTTGTTACGGTTTGCGCTTTCCTTCAATTTTTCAATCTCTTTTTGCAAATAGATTAGCTTCCTTCGAGACTAGCTTCCATCCATTAGTTAACAAGCTTCTTCTCAAAGCTCATAGAATTTGGCTTGAGCCCCTAGTGGACTTGTGCTTGCTGACCAAGTGACAGCTGCGGCAAGAGCTAGTACTTGTGCATATAGCACCGTCGCTTCCAAGTTTGTTACGAACTACCGGGTTGATAAAAGTAAAGAAGGGAGTCCCAGGAGTTGCAACATTATTGCTGCAGTACTGGAGCCCACCAGATGCCACGTGGGAGGAATTTCTTGTATTCTTGTTGGTGTACAAGGGAAAAAAGTAGCTTCCTCAATAGGAGTTTGATGTTGAATCCTAAGCTGTCAAAATTTTTGTAACATATGGCATGTCTAGGTGCTATGAGAAGCATTGGTACATATACTACACATCGGACTAGAGCTAACTTAATAGATAGTGTGGGTGGCAGTACTGCTCTTAGTATGATATGTTTATGCCTGGTTGATCTCTTGAGAGTTGGTAACCATCTCTAGATCTTAGTATTTGCATGACGTGACTTCCTGGTGTGGATTTGCATCGGTGCTGCTCTTGCTTTGCGAAAACATGGAAGGTAGTGAAAATTACTTGTAGATGTGATTAAGAGTAGTTGTGATAATAAAATGTGATTTTATCTTGATTGGAGAGATGGATTTGTGAAATTTGGACCACTAAGTGAAAGATGTCATTAAACTTACTCAATTTGTGACATTGATTTGGTAAATGGTTGGGTTTATCACATAGGGCACATGTGAGGGGTGATATTTTTTTTTTAAGATAGTATTAGATCATTTTTTGTCCAATCTAGATGGAGGATGGTGAGGGGAGATGGAATGATGGGGGCCTTTCTCATTGCTGGCTACCATTTCTCCTGAAACACACATTAAAAATCTAAGAGTCTGCCTTCCCAAGGTGGGGGGATGGGCTCCGCAGAATTGGTAGCAGAGTCTAGTAAATAAGAGTTTTCAGCCATGAATCGACACATGAAACTCAATGGTTTACAGAACTTGAGAAGGTGGGGTCACCTTCACATATGATGGTTTCCTACCCAAATATTTCATGTATGGTGGCTATGCCTAGGTTTGCATCTTTGAGCAACTTGGGGGATTAGATAGTATTGGTTAAATGCCCGCAATTTGGGGCATTGGTTAACCAAATGGTCTAGTTTATTGCATAAAGCACATGACAATGCAGGAGGGGGGATTGGTTGTTATGGGCAGGTGTTTGATAGGAGTAAGAGCATGAAGCTAGTTCCTCATGTAGAAGATGCTTTTGCATCCATCTTCAACTTTGGGTTTGGCTGGTGCTAATGGTTCATTAATATCGGATTGAACGATTGTGCTTGACGTCTCTCGATATCAAAGAGATTTCAGGAAAATGATGAGTATAGTGCTCATATTTTTCGTATATAATGCATGCATGATTAGTGCGCAATACTTTATTATGCATTGGCATAGCCTTTTCTCCTTTTGGTGGAGTTGGGGTTACCGATGTTTTTGAAGCATGCATAAGAGATTTTAGCTCATCTAACTCATGGCATATGTTAGGTTGCAGTGCCTTGGAGGAGTTTGAGGTCTCCTCGTTTTTACCTTTTTGTTTGGCCTTCTTGTTGGCCCTGACTAGTGTTGGTGCAAGAGGTTCTCGAGTTGGGGTGGCTTCGTGAGGTGGAGGTACATGGAGCATACCTGTCGAGCTATTTACTGGATCTGTCGACATGGTAATGGGACCAGATACTAGAACGATATTGTGAGAGACATATTTGGAAATGTGAGTGTTACCATGACTTGGTGCGAGACAAAAATAGGTGGAGGCCATAAAAATGGTGTTTGAGTGATGATGTGAGGTAGGAATGTGGAATCAATAGTTGCAAATCTCGTGGTGTCTAGAATTGGTTCCTAAGCTGGGGGGATGTTTGATGACTCAAATCATGCACACTAGTGCTCCTATGGTTGGGGAAAGTTCCTCTATCACCGAGGGTCTCATGGGAATATCCCTAGGAGTGTTGAAAACTTAAATTGGCCAGGGCTAATTTCAGTGCAAGTGGTGATCCAATCGTGAGAAGACGAGACTATAGGTAGCACACCATGAGGTGCAAGTAATGTCTTCTTCTCACAATATGTGAGTTGATATATCATAATGATTTTTTCGTCATGGGGAATATCATTACCCTGAATATAGATGAGGTGACTATTAACATCTCGTACATGTAACATCGACCTAGCAAGATATTGTAATCCAATTGGGTGTTTAGTACTTTGATATCTATTAACATGATTTTGCTAGCTAGCTGTTCTAGCACGCTAGGGTATATGCCTACGGGAGCTGAAGGGTGCTCGTTGTATGCTTCGAGCATGATGTCAAAAGGCTTGATTTTGGGGGATCCTAGTTTCTACCAAATATATTTGGAAATTATACATGTGGATGCCCCTTCATCAACAATGCAATGATGTATGGTGATGTTTTAGACTGAGACTGGAATTTGGAAAGCAAAGGTTGATGGTATTCATGGGGTATGTTTATCCAAGTCGAAGACCATTAGGTGAGAATCTACTGGGTCAATTTCACCTAGAGCGGAAAGTAAGGCTTTCATTTGGGTTGGGCATGTTTGCAGAACCTATAATGCTGACATAGCTGATGTGATTGTGCTAAGTTATCGACTATGTTGTAGCTATGAGTAGCTTTTGAGTTATGTCCTACTCGATGTAAAGGTCCTTTCACCATCTTTAGCATAGGTTCTATAGGAGGTCGAGGAATGGTCAACAACCCTGTAGGTATTTTCGTGGTTGAGGTGGAAGGATTGTGCTCTAGGGGAGCTTCATAAATTATATTTCATGTTTGTAGGAGGATATATTCCCCTGTCATGAAAATTTCATGATTATAATTGTTATGGGGGTTACCCTATTGTCCTGTATCCTTTTTAACTCAGGGAGTTGAGGACAATGATGGGCGACCCAAAATGGATTTTGGATAGACTTCTAAGTCTAAGTGTTCCTCACAGAGGAAAATGAAATTCCAAGGATGTTCCTAGAAATAGCCCCATTGCAGAGATATTTTCCTTCTAAATCTACTGCAACTTGAATGGGCTAAAATGGACTTAGGATGTAGAAGTTATTGTAGAAAGAAGTTGCCCTTTGTTCTTTGGAAAAAGAGGCAAAATCCCCTAAAAATGGAAAAAAAACCCTTATAAAGGGAAATCGCATCGAAGACGGTTCAAGAGGCGAACTTAAGCGGAAAGGGAAGAGACCTTCGATTGCCGATCCTTGACATATCGGGTCAGAGGTAGGCATGTGCAAATAACATAAGGAAAGGACCCGGGCTGATGCGACATTGTGATCTTTGATATCGGCGATCAACGAATCAGTGTCGGTGATGCCACGAGGCAAGGGAAGGACCCTCAAGGTTATCCGACATGCGATTGAAATATATTGCATCGCAACATTGCATCACAATGATATAAAGGGGTGATAACATGCTGGATCCGACATATTTTATAAGCGCGGTTCGATAAATTTTGAGTTCTGATATATGTTGGGTTTTCTGTGTATTGATGCATTTCAGGATAAAAACCGAAATACAAAGGAAAAATTCCCGAAGTGATAAAGCTGGACTCGAAGGGGAATTATAGGCGCAATTCATAAATTTTGAGTTCTAAAAAGGCGAGATTTCGGGTGGGCCTTAGGCGGAAAGAAGTATTGGGTTGGATTTTCTCGATCCCACACATTGGTTGACATGTGGCTGGCGGAGGAGAGAGGAAAACCGCGTTTTCGGAGGGGTAACCTCCGTACTCCTAAGCCACCCAAAAATGGATATCGACTGTTGGATCGGAGATCCCGCAGATTAATAGTGGAGATTGCGATAGCGGCCAAAGGTGGACCCGATGTGATATTAGGGTGGATGCGATAATATTTGAAGTCCAATAGAAGGCATTTTGATGGGTTTTTCAATGTATTTCCTACGTATTTGGGATTTTTCCCAGTATGCCTACACGATGTGATATGCTGCCTAATGGCAGACCCGATAAGGTTTTTAGGGGTGATTTAATGGAATTTCACATCCGGAATTCATACCTGATAGTGTATTTTCCAGGAAAACCTCTGTGTAATGGATTTTCTTTAATTTTTGGATTTTTGCCTTGAAAATGGCCCCTATTCCTTTGAAATAGCTCCTGCTCATCATGCCATACTGCAAGTGGTATTTTTTGGCTGATAATGATGTGTTTGAAGCCACAGAGCCACAGAGCCAGATGGATAGTCAAACTGACAAGGAGCAGAGAATGCGCAGAGCCGTAGAGGGATGATTATACACAGAGAAATGGCTAGGGAAGCCAAAGATCTAAAACAATGCCTCAAAGGGAGCTAGAGAGCCAATTGACGAAGCAGAGAGTAGAGCTAGCAAAAGCAGGCAATGTAGAGAGTTTCGAGAGTCACTTGGAGGTCGAGTGAACCTGAAAGTTCAATTGACAACAACAGAGATTATTGAGGGCCATTGGAAGGTTGCTAAGGGGCGCTTGGAGGTCAAGTGATCCATTGATGCATAGAGAGGCCAAGAGAGAGATCAGAGAAGCCTGAGCCGAGAGAAAAGAGCCAAAGCCAAAGCTAGAGCCAAGAGCCAGAGCGAGAGTACAAAGCCAGAAAGCCGAGAGCTTTAAAGCCAGGGATAAGATGGTGTCTAAACCCATTGTGTTCTATGTAAACCAATGGAGTTGAGCGAGGATCTTGTAAAAGGATTGTTGCCATAATCCCAGAGAGCCTAGTCTAGTTGAATAGAGCTCATGGAGACGTAGCCCAAGAGTTTTGGGTGTACTCCTAATTAAATTGCTGTCTTATGTGTTTGTTATTTGCTGCACTGTTTTACTATTATATGCATGTTATATCAACATAAACAAAAATTTTTGAAAGCACATAAATAGTCGAAAATAAACACCAACATACACCTTATTTTCAAGCACATTATTAATTCCACATTGGTTAATCATAATATCTTGGGAATATTTAAGCTTTGGAAGTGGGAGAGGTTCTTGTAAGTTCACAAGAAGCCTTTAGTGTCCCATTTTTAGATTAGGTGGTATCAAAGCCTAAGATTGGTTAACCCCACCTTCAAAGAAGGTTATATCAGAATGCTTGATTGACAGAGCAAAGATTGCTTGACTGGAAGGTGTTTAAATAGTCAGAGGTTGATTGTATGCTTGTTTTCAGACTGACTATTGTTTGAGTTTGTAGAGGTAAAGGGAAAACTATTGATAGCTCAGTTCAGGAAGGACAAGAAGGAAGAAGGGTTGAAGGCGTTCTTCTATCCAAAAGGACCTCAAGGCAATCCTTGAAGCACAAGGGGTTTGTTGCAAAAGGTTGCTGAATAAGCTCTTTATTAATCTTGTTTCAAGTTCTTTTGTTCATTGGCATAATGACAACTTCTACAAGTGTATCCTCAAATTCCTCCTTCATCACAAGACTCTTTGATGAAGACATGAAGCAAGACTTGTTCATCATGATGGCCATGGTGAGAGAAAAGTATGAGGATGGAAGGAAGAGCATCATACTTAGAGAGCAGTTGAATTCCATGAAGGAAGAGAAGCAATTGCCTTCTGACATATTGTAGGAAATGGAGAGGCAACTTCATATTGCAAATATGAACCTGAAAAGGATGCATGAGTTGGAAACACAACTATTTATTGCCAAAGAAGCCTTAGTCAAGTATCAGCTTGAAGAAGAGGTAAACCATTCCAGTTTGCCTTCAAATTCTTCTAAGAATGCTTAGATTGGTTCTTTTGAAAAACATACCAGAGGCATAGGTTCCAAGCTAATGTCCAAGATGGGCTATGAAGCAAAAGGCTTGGGTAAACATGCACAGGGTATTGTTGAGCCAATAATAGTGGAGGAAAGGCATAAGTATTTGGGTCTTGGTTATGGAGAGTCTTATGGAGAAAGTTCCAAAGCTGCCATGAAGACCATTGAAACAACTCCAAGAAGGAGTTTCATTTGAGGTCTTCTACCCCAAGATTGTGAAGATTGTATTCTTGGGGAATGCAATGGTGTGAAGCATACCTTACAGAAAGAAGGTGTATATCAACATACACTTGAACCAGAGAGTTATGGAAACTTTCACAGCCTTGAAGAGATTGATGGTGTTCCAAAGGGAACCACTTCTTCATTTGCTTCACCTCCTCATGAAGGCAATAAAGGTGAAAGAGAAACGTATAAATCTGGTTCTAATCATCTTCCTTTTGATTTTGCAAAGCATGATAAATTTCCACATAGATATGGGAAAAAATTTGCATGTTCCTTTTTTGGTTTGGATAACCATAATGTTTCTAGATGTTGGAAGACAATGGCCACATACAGGAAAATTTTGAAGGAAAGGACGCAAGAAGCCAAAGGTCCATTGGACAAGGAAAATCATGCTGTTAAGAGGAAGCACATGCAGTGCACTTATTGCCATAAGAAAGGGCATCTTGTTGAAATGTGTTGGATTCTGAATCCAATAATGCTTCCACAAAAGCCGAAGAAAGTGGAAAGAGAAGATGGCAGAAATGGAATGGAAAATTCTGTGATTGATGTGTTTCAGGATGATTCAGATGTTGATGCTGATCTGTAGACATAGTTAGTACCTTTGAAATGGATTAGTGAGAAATGGTTAGATTTCTTATCCAATTAAGATTGCATGTCTATTGATGCATCTATTTTCATTTCTTTGTTAATGGAATGCAAGTTGCAGGTTTTTACCAAGATGGTTAATGGAAAAAGGTTGAGTAGGAGACTCACTTTACTGCTACAACATTATATTTCATTTCAACTTCGAAAGTATAGTGTGCTTAAGTGAAAGTTGAAGGATGAAATGCATGCATAAACTTTATGTGCACGAACACAGGGATGCTGATGATTTTCTTGTTTTTGAACATGTATGTGTAATTAACTTGAAGGGTTGATTTCTTTGACATGCATGTAATGCAATGCTGAATTGAGAGAAGTTAACTTGGTCTCCAAGATGGAGATAATGATGAGGTGTTTCATCTTTTGAAAAAGAGTCCTAATGGTCTTTTTCTACATGCTTGACTTGAAGGCACATTTGTTTTAAAGGCATGTTTTGTGGGCTTGGTTATCTAGTACATCTTTTGTATGCATATATAAGACATGAAGTTGTTCACAAGAAATGAAATTTGTTTCTTTTGTTGAAGCAGGAGTTTAGGCCATCTAGTTGTTGTTTGTATTTCTGTTGTTGTTAACAGTTGTTGTTGGCAGCTTGTCAAACATGTACAAATGAAAGTTTTGTGAAGCAGATGTACTTCACATTTGTTTGAGCCACCTTGGATCAATGATCAAGGCATAGAAGTTCAAACTACCTTTCGTCAACATCTTAGTAGGAGTTCTACATGAAGTCAAGAAGGAAGACAGTTCTTCCCAAGAGGACCAGAAAATCCAAGAAGGAAAGTGGTTAAAGGCTTTGGTTCAGAGGCACTATGCAGGGCAAGTATATGGAGGCTGAAAGAAGAGGGTGCTGTTACTCTCATTTATTGTTCAAATCAATATGTCAGTCTTTTGGAGACCAAAAGTTCTTTTAGTGGGAAGGCATGATCCAAAATGGATTTTGGATAGACTTCTAAGTCTAAGTGTTCCTCACAAAGGAAAATGAAAGTCCAAGGATGTTCCTGGAAATAGCCCCATTGAAAATATATTTTCCTTCTGAACCTAGTGCAACTTGAATGGGCTGAAAAATGGACTTAGGATGCAGAAGTTATCGCAGAAAGAAGTTTCCCTTTATTCTTTGGAAAAAGAGGAAAAAACCATAAAAATGGCAAAAAAACCCTTATAAAGGGAAATCACATTGAAGATGGCCAATAGGTGGACTTAAGCGGAAAGGGAAAAGATCCCCGATTGTTGATCCCTAACATATTAGGTCGGAGGAAAGCATGTGAAAATAACATAAGGAAAGGACCTAGGCTGATGTGACATTGCGATCACCGATATCGGCGATCAGCAGATCGGTGTCAGCGATGCCACGAGGTAAGGTAAGGACCCCTAGGGCTATCCGACATGTGATTGCAATATATCACATCGCAACATCACATCACAACGATATAAAGGGGCGATAACATGCTGGACCCGTTATATTTTATAAGCACGGTTCGATAAATTTTGAGTTCCAATATATGTCAGGTTTTCTGTGTATTGATGCATTTGGGATAAAAAACAAAATGCAAAGGAAAAACGCCCGAAGCGATAAAGCCAGACCCGAAGGGGAATTATAGGTGCAATTCATAGAATCTGAGTTCTGTAAAGGTGGGATTTCGGGTAGGCCTTAGGTGGAAAGTGGTATTGGGTTGGCTTCGCCCGATCCCACACACTGGTTGACACATGACTGGCGAAGGAGAGAGGAAAGCCACCTTTTTGGGTGGGTAACCTCCATACTCCTAAATCACCCGAAAATGGATATTGACCATTGGATTGGAGATCCTGCAAATCAACGGTGGGGATTGCGATAGCAGCCAAAGGCGGACCTGATGCGATATTAGGGCGGATGCGATAATATTTGAAGTCTGATAGAAGGCATTTTGACGGGTTTTTCAATGTATTTCTCGTGTATTTGGGATTTTTCCCAATATTCCTACGCGATGCGATATGCTGCCTAATGCAGACCAGATAGGGTTTTTAGGGGGCAATTTAATGGAATTTCACATCCAAAATTCATGCTCGATAGTGCATTTTCCAGGAAAACCTCTGTGTAATAGATTTTCTCTAATTTTCAACTTTTTTCCTGGAAAACAACCCTGATCCCTTTGAAACAGATCCTGCTCATGATGCCACGCTGCAAGCAGACATTTTTGGTTGACAATGATGCGTTTGAAGCCACAGAGCCATAGAGCCAGATGGCCGTCAAACTAACAAGTAGCAGAGAATGCACAGAGCTACAGAGGGATGATTATACGGAGAGAAATGGTTGGGGAAGCCAGAGAGCCAAAAAAATGCCTCAAAGAGAGCTAGAGAGCCAATTGATGAAGCAGAGAGTAGAGCTAGCAAAAGCAGGCAACACAAAGAGTTTCAAGAGTCACTTGGAGGTCGAGTGAACCGGAAAGCTCAATTGATAACAACAAAGATATCTAAGGGCCACTGGAAGGTTTCTAAGGGGTGCTTGGAGGTCAAGCGATCCATTGATGCATGTAGAGGCCAAGAGAGAGCTCAGAGAAGCCAGAGCCAAGAGCCAAGAGCTAGAGCCAGAGCCAGAGCCAAGAGCCAGAGTGAGAGCGCAGAGCCAGAAAGCTGAGAGCTTTAGAGCCAGGGATAAGATGGTGTCTAAATCCATTGTGTTCTATGTAAACCAATGGAGTTGAGAGAGGAGCTTGTAAAAGGACTGTTTTCATAATCCCAGAGAGCTTAGTCGAGTTGACTAGAGCTCACAGAGATGTAGCCCAAGAGTTTTGGGTGAACTCCTAATTAAATTGCTATCTTATGTGTTTGTTATTTGCTGCACTATTTTACTGTTATATGCATGTTATATCAACATAAACAACATAATTTTAAAGCACATAAACAGTCAAAAATAAACACCAGCATACACCTTATTTTCAAGCACATTATTAATTCCGCATTGGTTAATCATAATATCTTGGGAATATTTAAGCTTTGGAAGTGGGAGAGGTTGTTGTAAGTTCACAAGAAGCATTTAGTGCCCCATTTTCAGATCAATGGGTATAATGACCGTATTCTCCACATATAGCATAAGAATTATTAGTCCATAGACTTGTGTTATTATTTTTCTTCTGTGGGTTGTTGTTGGTCAATCCATGGTTTTGAATTTGGCTAGGGTTTCCCTTACTGGTGCCCGTGGGGGTCTCTGCCCCTTTGTTCAGGTTCTCCCTTTGGTTTTCTCTTAGCAACATTAGGTGGGTTAGCTGGGTTCAACTGCTCCTTCGATTATTACCGTGGAGCAAGAGAAGGTTGCACTAGATTAACCCTTGCATTATTTTTCGTTGGTGGGTTATTCTTTTGATGTGCGTGGAAAGGAGAATACTGGTTTCGTTGTCCCTGATTGGTATATGGATTCTAATAAGAAGACATTACGTCTATATTCCTAGAGGAGTTTTGGCTTCCATGTGGGGGAAGATACGAGCCTTCATGAGGGGGATGATATTGGTTAACCCTACTGATCGTATTATGCATCGGTGTGGTTTGAGAAGGGTAGTATCCTGTATGCTGCAATGGTGGTGCATTTTGCGTAGCATCAAATGCTTGGCCATTGAAAGAGTATCTAGGGTACTGATAGGTGTTGCTGAGTTTGTTTTGGGTTATGGACCCAATCAATCCATCAACGACATTGGACGCGTTTGGTGTCTCTTTATAATTTTGCAGGTGCAGAGCGTCTACAAGCACATGATAGATGTATCCATACTGGGTATAGATAAGATTTAGTTGCTGAGATTTTCTAATGTCTTCTTCCTCATTATGCGGGGATGGATAAGCCACATCTTTTGAAATTTCCGATACGAGGGATCTCAAAAACAAGTTGAGGAGGAATTTATCTTCAAACTATGCTTTACACAAGCTACGACATTTCTACCATTCATGTATATGATCCAATATGTTGGTAGCAGGTGTTTTTTTAAAGTGGGTGAGGAGTTCCAGGCCCGAATCATTATGAATTCGGGAGTTGGAAAAAAGTGAGGAAAGTTGTAGCTAGTGAGATGAAGTTTCCATGTGATACAGAAGGCTGGTCAATATACCATTTCCCTGCAGGCTTAGTAAGGGTGTGTTTAAATAGTCGTAATCGAGTAGTATCATCTGTGATACTATTAGATGAATAGCATAGGTGAAAATTCATGACATGGTTTCTTGGGTCTTATCCCTATTTCCCTTTGAACTTTGGAATGTCCGAAGGGAGCTTGGTGGGCATAGCTGGCCAATTCTAGCCATGAGAGATTGGGTCATTGGTTAACTTACTTAAATCTGGTAGGTTTAAAGAAGCTAAGAATGATATTTGTGAATTATCCACCATCAAAAAATAATTTTGGATAGTTATATGTAGAGGGGTCTGTGGGGAAGTTTCATGAGAACTACCTCAATGGGTGTCTTACGAATTGTCTGGAGAAATGGTGTGTGGGCTCCCAAAATAGATAACATGTGGGGACCCTTGTGGGGTGGTGAAGGGTATGATTTGGATGGGAGGGGTCCCAAGAAAAGATGCACCAATAAAGGAAGATCCTATAATGGTTGTTACATGACGTCTTCTACACCTAAGTGGCGGGAGTCCTGGCACACCTCTCGGTAATTAGAGAGGTTTAGGAAACGCCTGGATCGACATGGAGTCATGGGGTCCCCTATGATGTTAATTAGAGTGTGTGCTACTTTGTGTATGGTGAGGGAAGGAGATAAATATAAATGCAATAAAATAACATACATAAAACAAAAATGAAAATAAAATGGTTACTTTCCTTTTACAATTAAGCTATGTGATCAATCAAACAAAAAATGGCTTTAGTTTGTTGCATATGATAAGAAATCCTATGCAGACCTAATCGTCCTTACCACTCTCAAAGTAATTGGTCCTTACAGAAATATCTTCTGATGGGTCCTGAGGAAATGTCCTGAAAGAACTAGCAACACCTTCTAGCAACTGAGGAATCAACCAAGGCAATGGAAATGAGGCTCAAGTGCTGCCCACACTGTTAACTTTTGGTAAAGGATGCCCTAGATTTTGGCCACTAAATTACCTTCATCCTGCGTGAGCATTAGAGTCTTTAGCTTCTTCGTAGTTAGTTACCAGTATCAAGCACTAGATGGGTCGAGTAGCCGCAGAGAGTACCACGTGAACTAGACCTAATATGAACATCCTCTGAATAAGGTCTTTGCCATGATCAGGTTATCCTTTCCATGGGATGATTGAAGGATTTTAAGCTCCCCAAAAAGTCAACAACTATGTTTCAAATATGTAACATGACCATGGCGGATTATGGGATGCTTACGCCCAGTGGTCCTAACTTGAACTATAAATTTTTTGGTGGCCCATATGTGGAAACGTAGTTGGTTTTTTAAGGAGTCTTAATTAACTTAGGGAGTGATTTTGTAAGAAAAAATAAACTAAGTACAAAAAGCTTCAGAAATCAAATGCCTTCAAGTGCAAAGATTATAAAAGCTTAGTGTGTGATGCAAGTGAACATACAAAGTGTGGTAAGATGCGGATATCTGGTGATCCTCTACAATATTCTTCCAATTACATTAAGTGTTGATTGTTCCTTGTATTGAAAACAAAATATGGTGTGGATAATGGGCCACTTACTCTTTTCCTATTAACTATGTGAATTTCAACAAGGGGGATGGAAACTCAATTTCTTTAAGAAAGTTTTCATATGCAAGCCAGGTTCGTCTAAGTGATGCAAGGGAAGAATAAATTACTTACTTTTTGTAATAACACTTGCTCCTAGTCCCATAAAATGAACAAATTGTTGCTTTGGTTAGTAGTAAGATTTATGGATGATGGGCCACTTACTCCTTTACTAATTAAGCTATGTGATTTAGAGAAAACTTTTAGCAAAATAGTTTGAAAAACATATGTGGAATTTGGGGACTTAATTTCATCCCTAATTAAGCTATGTGTGTATTGCAAATAAAAATGAAAAAATACTCCAATTTCTCCACTAATTGAGGTTAGTAAAGCAACCATGTTAGCTGAAGAGATAATAACAAATTCAAAGGTGAAGGCAGTTCACTAAAGGATGCCAATCACTTGGGAAAAGAGAAAATACAAGGCTCTTTTTGACTTTCTACCGACCGTGTGGGTTTAGCCACACACAAACGCGCTTGTTAGAGAAAAAGCTGCACAGGCGAGGAAAGAAAACAAAAACTCAATTCCTTGGGCTCATAACAGGTCCCAAAGTTCCTACAAAAATTCCAGAGAGGTGTTGAGTGACTTGTAGAGTGGTTATACAGAGAGAAGATCTTGAAGGCACAACCTTTAGATTAAACAAAAGACAACAATATGGTCACCATTCCCGTGGTAGTGTTTTTATGGCAATGGTGTACCAAAATACACCTCCTTAGCAGTTGGTTGTTCCCTGCAAAGGATCACAGGGAAAATTTGTGCTGCTAGTGAACATAATTAGATAGACAAATTATTGCAAATAGTGAAAAGAGTACATATACAAACATAAACAAAAACAAAGAGATAAATACACAAACAATGCTCAATAGAGCAAACAAGTCAAAAAAATAATGGAATAAGCTCCCTTTATTGACTGTTGGTAGTAGCAACTGAATATAATATATGAATCTTAGACACTTGAGGGGAATTCTTTGAGCTATGGGGCTAAAAAATCCTCAGCAATGGGGTTATTTTCCTCAATCTCTTTGCAAGCTTCTCCTCTCTCTCAAAGAAGTATGAACACTCTCTAATAGTGGAATCTTCTCCTCTCATTAAGATGATGGATTGCTTAGAAGAAATATGGCCAACATGCTAGTGCTCTTACTTTATTTGGCTTAAAAAATGGCATGTTGGTTTTCTCTGACAACAATTTGGCCAACATAACAATGTCTCATATTTTGGTTCTCCCATGGCTTGTTTATATAGAGTTTTTGAATCCATCTTCCCTCTCTTGGTTCATGCATGACAATGAATCATGAGTAGGACAAAATGATTCCATTGAAGGCTGCATATATTTAGGGCGACTTGAATTCGGCTGTCCTGGACTGAGATCCTGTTAGGGAATCACCTCCAAGTGTGTGAAGTGGTCCCAGATTCGCTAGTCATCCATTTATTCTACTGTGTGGCTTTCAAAGGAAATTCCACGCGGTGTGCAGCTATCGAAGAAATAACTGTGACGTCCTTAAATTTTAACCTTATAAACTTTGAACGTTAGGAGAAATTAATTTTTTTAAACTTCATGATGTCTTTAGCTAGAAAATATTCACTTGTGCATTTTGCTGGATGTCTTTTTGCATCTTCTGGACTGTGCAAACATGTGTATGATTTTTTGGTGTTAACAATATGCATGCAAATTAAATAAAAATTAATTAATACTCCAGCTTACATGGAAAGCTTGAAAGTTATTAGAATTATTATGTTAATAATGTATTTTCCATTGTTTTCACTCTCTTGGTCGGTGTATCCCAGGCATCGTAAAAATACACAAGCTCTAATTAAAATACGAACCATTCATCATTCTGTATTCTTTTAACTTTCAAATGTGTTTCACTCAAATTAAAATGCATTCTTAAAGAAAGGGGCAATTTTCATGGGTGTAATTAGGGAAAAAAAACCCTAATTTACACCAAGTTCACCCAAATATAACGTAATGTAGTCACCATATATTAACCATATAATGCACCCTATAATTCAACAATATATTGCACCATAATGCACATAATATAACACACTGTATCAACATGTACCATATAATAATTCAACCCTAACCAACTCATAATTTGGGAACCACCAAATACTATTTCGTGTTGCTAAAGTTAAGTGTTTAAAAATACATAATTCAGGGGCATCTTCAACTTATTTAATGGCATCCATTCTAGAAGCGAGGCTGACCTTCAACCCTTTTCAGACTACTCACCCAGAATATAGGCGTATTGTATTGCAAGGAAGGAACTCGCTGCTAACCAAGCTTGTCCACCCACCAAGTTCAAGTTCAACAATGTGTGAAATGGGGACTAATTATTACTTTGGGAATTAAGATTTATCTCATGATTTCCAGGTATCTAGGTATATGGAACTTCTATTTGGTTAGAGATCAACATTTGTTTTGGTCATTAACCCTTACCTATTTTCCTCAACAACAAGAAAATGCAACAACAAAATTATTGTATAATGAGTATTTTATTATCATGTTACCTTATGGGACCACTATTAATAAAAAACAAATGAATAAAGTGGTAGTGATTAAGTTTTTGAATTCAAGTGACTTTCACGATGAATAAGTGATAGATTGTATGTATCTGCTGTTTGGACTACGCACTTTCCATTTGCTCACTCTTATGTATCAGGATGTGGCGTGATCATGTTTTTACATTCATTGTTTTATACATTACAAGAAGTAATTGTCATTCAATGCAATGCACCACATAATCTGGTGTACAGTATATTAATGCACCAATAATACTTCTTCCTTTGAAATGCAATAACATACTGTTGCTCCATCAATATAATGCCACCATATGATTCAATGTACAATATATCAATGCACCATCGATACTTCTGCCTCTAGAAATACTATTCTGTCATTCCTCTACCTCTTACTATCATAACCATCATACATGTCCTTTATGTGTTACCACTCCTTTGCATCCCTGTCAACTCTATCACCAATGAATCTTGTTGTAAATTCTGCTATTCGTTCTTTACTTGCCATCTGTTTCATACCGATCACTCAGGTCCCTACTTTGTAACTACCACACTAGTAATAGGTCCATCTAGCAGCATAATTCTAACATACATTTCGATCATAACATTCCTAACAACCTTTTGAGTCCACTCTATTTAACGCTCCAGTCTAACATTCCCATGACTATATCCGATATCAAATGTTATAACATTATCTTTTCATACTCTTTCATAATTTTTTTTTTTTAATTATGTTTCCACTAAGACATAGATTTCTCAATCTATTTCTTGGATATTCCTTCGAGTGTTTCCTTGTCTTTCTTTGCAGCCATTTCTCTGGCAATGTTTAGAATAAAACGATATTGAAAATATGGTAGATTCGCAACATCTCGTTCTTTCCTCAGTTTCTAATGAGTTTCAAAAGCCTTGTCCCCTTATTTTGAGTTGTAACTTGTCTTGTAACGAGTTTATCCTTAGCTCTTCCTCAAGGTATTTGATTTTAGTCCATATAGGTTGTTTCTTTGTTAAAGGCTACACAATCATATTTCATTGTCTTCTGTGAAGTATTTCATCGTTTACCTCAACTTCCATTTGTTATTTCAAATAAAGTAGATCATCATTGTCTAGAGCACCTATACCATGTAAATAACCTCTATGCTCTCCTATAATCTCTTGCATTTGGACTTTTCAAAATGTCACAAATGAGGTGTTAAGAATTGTAATGCCAGTTCTAATCTATCACATTTCTGGACACAAATTGCCCTTAGAGTTTCACTTCTTTTCTCTTGAATTTAAATTCTACTAATTGCACTTTCTAGGTCATTTACAAGGGATTTCGATTTCTATTCCTTTTGTTGATATTTTGGATTTTGATGCTACTACTTATCTTTGTTTGTTTCCTTACTTACGTTTCCTTCTCCCACAAGTCTTTTTGATGTTGTTATATTCTCTTTAATGGTTTCCTTGCAGTTTTATGAGTTCTTCATGGAAACAATCTCATCTTCTAGATTTTTACACAATATATTTTTTTCATATCCATCATTCATTACTGCAGTTTTATGAGTTCTTCATGGAAACAATCTCATCTTCTAGATTTTTACACAATATATTTTTTTCATATCAATCATTTATTATTGAACCAATCTTAGCTTCTAATATTTATGTAGGTCTCTCTCCTTCAATCAATTTCTCAACACCTCTTCTATTCTCCTTGTTTCTTCGAGTTGTGTCCTTAGGTTGATAATCCCCCCCTTGAACTTATGTTCTCTTTCGTCACATATCTGCAACAATTTCTTATGGTCTCTAATTTCATTTATCAATCTGTCTATTTCAACCAATGTTGAGTCAAGCCTAGCTTGATGTTCATCTATCTTTTCTTCATGAAATCAAGTACATTCACATTAAATGAATACATCTCATTTGATTGATTACTTTCCTTTTGACAAGACTTCTTCTTCTTTCTCTTTTTCTTCTCCTTTTTGATAGTGTTGCCACCAGTGCTTCCTTCATGCACGAGTTGTAACCTTTCCCAAATTTCTTTTGTAGAATTTATATCTATCAATGTCTCAAGATCTTTATTGTGAAGGTTATTATACATTACAAATTTTTTCTGAGCATTCCATTGTTTTTCTTGCTTAGAGGGGGAGTCTTTACAATATCCTTTGCATACTTGCTTCCATACACACGATCCATAAGCTATAAGTTCTTATTTTAGATTATCTTTCCATTCATGAAAGTTTGTTTCACTTAGCACAAATACATTTTGATAGTCCACGACTTAACTAGATCTACCTTCAAGCTATTAGACTTACATAGAAGAAATCTGATCTGATACCAATTGATGGAAACTTGACTAAACTGGGTTGGGGGGGTGGTGGTGAATCAGTTTAACACATTCATGGACATACAATTCTTCTCTTTTAACTGATTAACTAAACTATTAAATGAGCAACTTAATACATTATGAACAACATGTCTAATATGTGAACAACAAGTAATATATAAACCAAAACATCACATCATCACATAACAACAACACATGTGGTCACCATATATAAGTGGAAACCCATAAAGGGAGAAAAAAACGATTTGTTATTGTTGTGATGCAAAGGCAAGCTCCTACTCTATTATTACATCTGATTTTCTGTATGCTCCAACCTACATGAGGCTGCTAGCTCAATTATTTTGCAAGGAAGCTCCAACTCCCATTAATTTTATGCAGGCTACAACCCACATGAGGCTTCCACCTCAACAACCTCCAACCTATTATATTTATCAAACTACAACTTGAAAGGAGAATATAATCCCCAAATACATTCAAGAAACAACATATTTATTTACTTGGTCTATAACTCTGCATACCTCCATCTCTATCTCTACTTCTCCTTTTCCTCAAATATACTTTACAACATCTTTATATATGTGCCAAGTAACTAATGAATAACACCTCGATCTTCTCTCACATTTTCTAACTCCCTAACTCTATAGCCTTGCAACCTCACACATTTAAATAGACAATATTTGATGGTTGTTGGTATTCTAAATATGAATATGAAGTGAAAAGACTTGTCTCTTTGCATTCCACTCATTCGTTTCCCACCTTTTGAGTTTTTGAATATTAAAATAAAATAAATTCTTCACCAAATATTATTTTCAGCCACATGTAATAATTAAATCAACATGCATAGCCTTTGCAACATACATTAAAAATACATCAACAATTATAACATCACAACATCAAAATCATAACAACATTCTTCATGCCTTTGCCTTTTCCTTTTCCTCATAAATTTTCCTTTTCCTTGCATTACAACAATCTTCTTGCATCACAACATCTCAATAATCATATGCATACATGCTTACCATTAGACACTACTCTATATGCGCACAATCTACCTCACTAATTACAATAGTACCAATCAACATATGCAAGCACAATGAAACTTTTACCAACACACTTTGCAACATAACAAACATATGAAATCAAGCTCTAACATGCCATTCTCCTTCATCTCCAAGGAATATAAATACCTGCATCAACATAATAATGCCATCATAAATACCTGTTCAATTGTTCATACATTAGTTGTATCATCATACTTTATTGCTCCTTTACCCTGCTATCAACAAGCAACATATATCTGTCAACAACACCTTCTCAGACACATATGGAGACCACACTTCTTGCTGCTCCTTTGCTCCTTTTCCAATAGTCTCTGCAACATTCTGTCATCAAATCTAAAACATACTTACTCAACTCACTAGTAGCATCATAACTACCGTAGTAATCATAATAGTTCAACATATGCATATGGAGGCAGTCCCAACTTCTTTGAAATCTTAGAAATCTTTGTAACACTACCAACAACATAGGAATATATGCAAGAAGTTCAATAACAAGAAACATTACAACATAACATCACAACTACTTCATGCCTTTTCCTTCACTACAAAATATCTGTTATATACCTCGGGGGGTAATATGGGGTACAAAGGGAGGTACCCAAGGGAATAATGTAATAATGGGATGGGCCATAGTAATAAAGAAGGTGGTTAAGCCGTATTATGTAAGGGACCACAAGTAGTTAGTAATAATGTAATGGGTCCATGGTATTAGATAGATGGTATTGAGAGAACCATGGCAATGACCCATGGTATTGTATGTATGAGGCCTATATAGAGGCTAGAGACTCCACATTGAGAGGGGTCAATGAATATTGTATGGACAGACATATGGCTTGTGAGTGTTCTCCTTCCTTAAGGTGTGAATATATGGTGTTGCCCTACCTTAAGGGTTTTGATATCAATAAAGTGAATCATTTCTATCTATATTTAGATCTTGTTCTTTCTTAGGTTTATTTCTGGGTATATTTGCATTATCTTATATTTTCAGATCAGATCTATAACAAGTGGTATCAGAGCACTTTCTTGGGCAAAAGTGGAGAATTTTTTTAATTTTTTATAGAAAATTCTAGGGCAGCGAGTTTGCAGATTAGATCTGTGCATTTTGGGGCAAAATCTACAAAATCCAATTACAGATCTGGATTCTTTGTAAAAAAAAGTACCTGATTTCAAAATAAAATCGGCCGAATCGGAGTCCGGATGAAGGAGATATCACTGATCTAAAAATCAGTGGTGTTGTAGACATTTTTTCGGGGCAATGAGTTTGTGGCACAGATCTGTACGTTTTGGGGCAAAATCTACAAAATCTAACTGTAGATCTGGATTCTTTGTGAAAAATACCCGATTTCAAAACAAAAATTGGCCGAATCGGATTCCAGATGAAGGAGATATCATTGATCTAAAAATCAGTGGTGTTGCAGACAATTTTTCAGGGCAGCGAGTTTGCAGCACAAATCTGGATGTCTTGGTGCAAGATCTGCAAAATCTCATTGTAGATCTGGATTATTTGTGAAAAAATACACGATTTAAAAAAAACAGTCGAATCAGAGTTCAGATGGGAGAGATATCGCTGATTTAAAATCAGCTCTTTTTTAGATACATTAGTTGTATCATCATACTTTACTGCTCTACCCTGCTATCAACAAGCAACATATATCTGTCAACAACACCTTCTCAGACACATATAGAGACCACACTTCTTGCTGCTCCTTTGCTCCTTTTCCAATAGTCTCTGCAACATTCTGTCATCAAATATAAAACATACTTACTCAACTCACTAGTAGCATCATAACTACCATATTAATCATAATAGTTCAACATATGCATATGGAGGCAGTCTCAACTTCTTTGAAATCTTAGAAATATTTGTAACACTACCAACAACATAGGAATATATGCAAGAAGTTCAATAACAAGAAACATTGCAAAATAGCATCACAACTCCTTCATGCCTTTTCGTTCACTACAAAATCTCTGTTATATACCTAGGGGGGATAATATGGGGTACAAAGGGAGGTACCCAAGGGAATAATGTAATAGTGGGATGGGCCATAGTAATAAATAAGGTGGTTAAGCCGTATCATGTAAGGAACCACAAGTAGTTAGTAATAATGTAATGGGCCCATGGTATTAAATAGATGGTATTGAGGGAACTATGGTAATGACCCATGGTATTGTATGTATGAGGCCTATATAGAGGCTAGAGACTCCACATTGAGAGGGGTCAATGAATATTGTATAAACAGACATATGGATTGTGGAGTGTTCTCCTTTCTTAAGGAGTGAATATATGTTGTTGCCCTACCTTAAGGGTTTTGATATCAATAAAGTGAATCATTTCTATCTATATTTAGATATTGTTCTTTCTTGGGTTTATTTCTGGGTATATTTGCATTATCTTATATTTTCATATCAGATCTATAATAAGTGGTATCAAAGCACTTTCTTGGGCAAAAGTGGAGAATTTTTTAAATTTTTTGTAGAAAATTTCTGGGGCAGCGAGTTTGCAGATTAGATCTGTGCATTTTGGGGAAAAATCTACAAAATCTAATTGTAGATCTGGATTCTTTGTGAAAAAGTACCTGATTTCAAGATAAAATTGGCCGAATCAGAGTCCAGATGAAGGGGATATTGCTGATCTAAAAATCAGTGGTGTTGTAGACATTTTTCGGGGTAGCGAGTTTCCAGTGCATATATGTACATTTTGGGGAAAAATCTACAAAATCTAATTGTAGATCTGGATTCTTTGTGAAAAATACCCGATTTCAAAACAAACATCGGTCGAATCGGAGTCCGGATGAAGGAGATATCGCTGATCTAAAAATCAGTGGTGTTGCAGACAATTTTTCAGGGCAGCGAGTTTGTGGCACAAATCTAGATGTCCTGGTGCAAGATCTACAAAATCTAATTGTAGATCTAGATTCTTTGTGAAAAAAACACGATTTCAAGAAAAAATCAGTCGAATCGAAGTCCAGATGAGGGAGATATCGCTGATTTAAAATCAATTTTTTTTTTCCAGAATTTTTGGTGACGACGGGAGATTTGCAGCGCATATCTGAAAATCCAATGCCTGGATCATGATTTCTATCACACGGGTAGATGCAGAATGGTCATTCCGTTTCTGAAAACAGGTCATAATAAAGATTTTGAGTAATATTGATTAAACTGGGCCACTTTAAATTTTCGCCAAGTAAGTGAAATTTTTTCAGAATATTTTTTATGGCGGATTTTAATTTTACAGGGAAAGATGATAGCCCTGTTGAAAATAATACTGAGAGGGGGGGGGGGGGGG
>APFE030871956.1:293513-309067 GCA_000404065.3 Pinus taeda
ATAAATATGTATTGTAAAATTGAAAGGAACATAATGAAAAATCAAGCTGGTAGTCCCGATTTTGGGATCCAGGGGAAATCTTTGTGTATATGTGTTTTATGTGTTATGCTATCGCATTGTTTATTTTCTGTGTTTTAGAATTCGTATGCAGGTGATTTCTATACAGGGTTTCAAAGGGATGTGCAAAGGTAAAGACTATATTGGTTTCACTTTCCCTCGAGATTTTCATACATTTTGACCAATTTTTTCTTCAATAGTGACACATAAACCACACAAGGTATCTCACTATGTTATTTTTATTTTTATTTTTAGTAATTAGCAAATTAAAATGTTGAAACTTTGCATTTTGTTAGCCGTTCAACATGCGATCGATGTCAACGTTGTACTATTCAGAGATAAAATTACCTAAGTTTACAAGCCATACCACTTTTTTTTTGCTGTAGGAGAGGGATCATAGGTCCACTTTTCTTATTCCAATTTGTTCAAATAACAATAGAAAGTAGAACAAATGGATCAGTGTACACAAGGAAATTTTAGCTAAGTTTTGCAATCTCCTTTTTCTCTCTTATAACATTCTAAAATTTTAGTCTAAGTTTTAGAATATGGTAGTCTTATTGTGCATATGCCAAGTTTGGAGGGCTCTCATGCATTGTACATGTGTGTTGTTATGTTTAAGTTACTATATATTGATTTCTCTATTTCCATTGTATGTATGTTTGCTTGCTAAATAATTTAAGTTCTTTTTAGTTTTGTATTATATGTTAGTTGTTTATGCTTTCTTGATATCTCATATATTTTGATTAGTCATACCTTTGCTTTAACTCAGGCTTAATATTGTTTCTATTGACAACTTGAAGTGGTTACCAAAGTACTATTAGCAATATGATTTAATCATAGATTTGTGATAAAGTGTTGTGATCTTCCTTTCTAACAATGGAGCCATTTGGATGCCAGTCAGAATAATGAGTTTTGACTGTACATCGTCCATTTTTCTTAATAATTATTTACTTTATGAATGTTTGTTAAAGCTTCTTTTAATCATTAACTACACAAGCTTACTAACCATGGTTGATAAATTATAATCTCAAGTTATGCAAATGGGATTGTTGATACTAAGTCAATAGCATTAACTTTAATCTACCTCGTCATCAATCACATCATCTTCCATATCATGCTTTGAGTTATTTGTGACCACAGGTCCACTATCTGTTCTTCCCTATTGGAATCAAGAATTGAATTTTTCATAGAAACAAATTTTAAATAAAGTATGTATTTTTCTAGAATCTACATGTATCAACAAACAATCTTCACATATATGGATTCTATTAACAAATAGGAAATATCCAAGTAACTAATAGAGATGAGTTGCTTATTAGATTATGATCTTTCAAGGTATTTAGATTCTATCATCTATTACCGAAATATACCTTACTTCGTCAATACCACCAACCTCAAAATACCACATCATAATTCACATCATATACCATGTCATACTGAGTTATATGTTTCCACATGTCTACTATTTGTTCTACCCTCCTAACAAGCATGTCTGGGTTTTTTTTTTTTTTTTTTTTTAGAAATACATTTTAAATGAAGTATGGATTTTTTGGCATCTACATCTATCAACAAATGGTCTCCATGTATATGGATTCTATCAAAAAATAAGAAAAATCCAAGTAACTAATAGAAAGAAATTACTTGCTAGATTATGAATTTTCAGGCTATCTAGAAGGACTAAAACCCTCTAATTGTTGATTTTTCGAAAATTGTTTATTGATCCATTGGATAAAAAAATGCTCAAAAATGAAATTTGTGAGAATGGATTGAAAATTAAATGATTGGATAGATCTCATCATTGTGAATTCGAAGCAACTCATTTCACAGAAAACGGACGTTGTATGCTCCCAAAAACATGTTCTGATTGATTTCTCAAACATGTGAATTTTGGCAAAACATTTGTGCGGGCTACCCAGTAAGTAGTCTGTACAACTAACCGGGCCTGCTGACTATGCAAGGTTGACTGTGCTTCATTGGGATAATCAAATCTCACCACATGGCAGGCATTGGTGGCACTGACTGGGTTGTGGATGATTGGTCGTTGGTGTGTGGGTATGCAACGTGGACCAACCGGATGCTACCATGTGGCCTAGCTAGAGGCTACCATGTGGCGCCTCGGTGGTCACTTAAAATTTTTGGGGTAAGTTCGAATTACACTTCATGGGAATCGAACTGCTAAGCTCCACCAAACTAGTTGAACTTCTTACCAATAGACCAAGGATAGTACTTGTTTTATGTTGGCGGAGTTTAAGTGGTATATGGTGGCGCATTTGGGCTTGGTTCCGGGCTAGGGCCTAGCCCTTGGCCACTCCCGTGCCACGAGGCCATGAGTAGGGAGGTCGGGGGCTAGACCATAGCCCACCCCCGTGGCAGTTGCCATAGCTATAACCTCCGCATGTGAATGTGAAAGAACCATCGACTTTAACATTAACCATGTTGCCTCCATAACTGCCTACGAAACTACCTCCATCGCGACCATTGCATGTGTTGATCCACCCAAATCTGCACAGTCAACTAACCAATCACCTCCGAGACTACCAGCCCAACAATTCCACCGCCATGTGATAGGGTTTTCGGTTAGCCCAGAAACCATGGAATTAATCGCCAGTGGTGGGGGGGGAGGGGGGCAGCCCCTGTTCGTATGAAGGCCCACGTGACCAAGAAAACGGAGATTCGAGGGATTATTGGCCAAACTAATGGTCCTACAATTTTTCCCACAGAGTAGGAACTGAGCCAGGGTTGGAGGAGCAGTTCTATGTTTGGGGCGCTCATGCTGGGTTTGGGCCGAATTGTAGGGAGATTAATTGCAAAATTGGGTAAAAGAGAGAAAAAGGCATATCTTTCTCATTTTTTGGTCTTTTTGGGAGCATAAAGAGGCTAGGCATTGATAGCTCTGAAGCTAATGGAGCTATTTTTGAAGCCATTTGAGCACTTTAACTTGATGTTATAAGAATAATGATATAGGCCCAAGCATTGGAAGCTAGACCATCTGACGTAGCCCAGGGAGGGGTGAACTCCTTCATTAGTTGTTGTTTTATGTTTACTATTATGGTGTTATTGTCTGCAATTTTCTACAATTTATGAGTTAAATTCATGTTTTAATGTGTGTATGAATTCAAGTTAAAGAGCCATAAAAACTCATTTTATACACTTGCAAATTCACATAATCCTCAAGCACATGTTGATCTAGATTGTCATTGATGTCAATATGAAAATATTCTGGATACTAAATAATGATGTGAAGCCAAGTAGAGTAGATCTGTGAAGCAACATGAGTAAGAAGCCAAAGAGGAGAAGCCATCATGATGCCAAAGAGTAAGAGGAAGAGTTCATCGCATGCCATCAAAGAAGAGCTATCGGAAGAAGAGATATCAGAGCATAGAAGAGCTATTAAAAGAAGAAATATCAGAGCAATGTATTGGAAATCATAGGAGTGAAGAGAAAGAGCGATGAGCCAAGACAAATAAAATCTATTGGATGAAGGAATAAACCATGGAAATCTCTTAAAAAGTTCATAGCGCATAAAATAAACCAAAGGAGTTAACAGATCGACGTATATAATATTGGCGGGTTCTATTACATGCCACTGTACAAAACCCTTGATTGCGATATGAGTTGTGGACCCGATGGTCCCATTACGACACGCCCTAAAGAAATATCTCATCCACCATACCGCAAGTTTTTAAAGCCTTGTCATGTTGAAATCTCTGATTGTGATTTGAGCTGTGGACCCAACTTTCCTATAGAACAAGCTCTAATATAATGTTGTGTCCGCCACTATCAAAAGTTACGTATCACATGTCATAAATATCACTTCCCAAACCCACTGATTGCAATATGTGTATTGTAGACCTACCAGACCATTACAATACTCCTTAATGAAACATCGGGGCTGCCACATCGGAAGGTATCACAAAGTCTTAAAGATATGTCACACCAAAATCTATGATTACTATATCACTGCGGACCCGAAATAGGTTAGGAATACACTGTTATTTTATATCACTTCTGCCTAGTCGGGAGTCATATCACAAGCCTTAATAGTTGACACAGCCAAACCATCGATTACAATAGTATTGCAGACCATCGATTGTGATAAGGGTGTGGACCTTGAATCGGTGATTGTGATAGATTTGACGGACCACTGATTGTAATGAAGCTATGGACTCGAAGGATTTATTAACTGTTGTTTGATACTATATCACATCTGATACATTGGTAGTAGGGGAATCACTATGTTATGTGTAAACCTCTGAAAGTTGTGATTACGAGATTAAAGGAATAACTCTGATTTTCATGAATGTTGCGATTGCGATTAATGTGATAATGTGGCATGTGGTACCTCCATGTGGGTATAGCTTTGGATGAATATTAAAAAATAAAAGGGCCTTTACGGTATATTGTGTAATAAGTGACCTCATACAATAAGTCGGCTACTCTTCCAAATGAATGTGCCTTTTGGGTATTGGGGAAACCTGTATAAATACAAGTAATAATACGTCACTTTAAGCATCGATTTGGGTATCGGGCACGAATAAGAATTAAAAAATTCATAACTCATGAACTTGAAGAGACAAAGGAAGGCGAAGGTCAGGAAGCTGAAGGTCTAGTAGAAGATGAAGGTGCAGCGAAGTTGAAGGCCGAGCAAAAAGGGAAGCAGAAGATAGAGTGGGAGGACAATATTTTGACCTAATTCATCTTGGTAGGTTTGAACCTAATGTGAAGCCATAACGTAGACAACGACCTATTGCAAAGACTACAAGGACAAAATTTGGTAAAGAAGTCCTTGGAATTAGTATAATACAATCAAACATTTCTTGACAGAGTAAATCTATAGGGTCGGAGCCCTTGCGGTTGGTGCCTTAGAATTGGAAGGATTGGTGTCCTTGGAGTTGGTGCTCCTAAATTCAACATTGGTTCCTTGGTAAGATAGGGTCGGAGCCCTAGAGGTTGGAGCCTCATCAAAGTCCAAGTTGTTGTTTGGTAAAATTCATCAAATATTGTATTCAATCTTTTTCTATATTTAATAAAATTATTTCTATGATTAAAATTGTAAAGAATCTAAACTGGTAATAATAACAATTGAAAATAAATACTGTTTCACCCCCCTCTCAATATTTCCAACAATTAGTATCAGAGACATCTTCTTCAGAATCAACCTAATAGATGGAAGAAGGATTCTTAGTTACAATGAAGAATCAAGAAATGACAGGAAGGCATCCCTTGTTCAATGGTACTAATTTGGTTTTTTGAAAAAAGAGAATGTCTTACTACTTAATGTGCCTTGGACCTGAAGTTTGGAATGTTGTTCTGAATGGGTACAATGTAACTCCCACTCTTCCACTGATCAAGATGAAAGGAAAGCATACATTGCCAATTCCAAAGCTCTAAATTCCATTACTAGTGGAATTACTGATTCTGAGTATATGAAAATGTTGAATTGTGACTTGGCCAAAGAAGTATGGGATAAGTTGGTTAGATTATATGATGGGGAATCCAAGGTTAAGAAGGGAAAGCTTTAAACTCGTAGGAGGTAGTTCAAAAGTTTGAAAATTGATGATGAAGAAGATATTGCATCAACTTCCTCCAAGTAGCTGAAGTAGTCAACTCTCTTAAAGGATTGGGAGAAAATATTTAAGAAATCATTGTTGTTCAAAAGGTCTTAAGATCTCTCCCAGATAGATTTGACTCCAAAGTAAGTATTATAGAAGGAATGAAGGAACTAGACACTCTCAAAATGGATGAACTTCATGGAATCCTCATTGCCTATGAGATGAGAAAAGGAATCTCAAGTTCCAAAGATGCAAAATTCAAGGCCCAAAAATCAGAAAAGGAAAAAGGATGGAATGCCAATAATGATGACTCCGATGTTGAATCTAAACTGGTGTAATTTGTATGAAGACTAAATAAAGGATCCAAGCTAAAAGGTAAGCATCCTCTTATTTGTTTCAACTGTGCAATATTAGGTCATTACACTACAAAATGTCCTCATAAGCATGACAATGATAATGAGGAAGGAATGGTATACAAAAAGAAAGAATTGACTAAGAAGAGTTTCCTCTCTAGACAAGATGAATATGATGAGGATGAATATGTGGTCATCAAGAAGAAATCATCCAAAGATATCTTCCATCACAAATAAAGTGATGATGAATCAAATGAAGAGAATGACTATGATGGAAGCAAGGAAGCACTATTTATGGCATTCACTAAAGATGATGAACCAAGACAGGAAAATGAAGAAGATACAAATGAATTACTGATAAGTACCATTGAAGAAAATGAGGACTTACGAAAGAAGGTTAGCTTTCTTAAAATGGATAAAGAGGAAGCTAAAGGAAGGGAGAATATTATATGTGAAAGACATGAAGTTGAAATAGTATCTCTCAAAAAATGAAATGGAACAAATCAAAAGAATTTGGCAAAGTTCTCAAACACTTGATCACATTCTCAACACTCAGAAATCTCAAAGTGACAAGTCCAGGATCGGTTTTTCATCAAGTGCTAAGGATAATACAAGAAGCTATGCTGACGTACTTTGCAACAATCCAATAGAAGAAAAATAATCTCATCAAAGGCCCAACTCAAATCCAAATAATGAAGAAAGAGAAACTCCAAGAAAGAAGGTTTATTCAAATCATGGCTATTCTAAGAGGTACCAAACTATATTTATTGGACATTGTTATTATTGTAAAAAATTTGGTCATGAAGCTAAACATTGCATGGCTCATAAGAATGAAGCACCAAGATTGAAGGATCAGACAAATAAACCATGTAGTCTCAAAGGCAAGGACAAAGACCTTCAACTTGTTTGATCCTTTGGCCAAATTTGATCCAATTTTCTCATTATGTAATGATAATGGACACAACGAACAAAATTGGCCCCTCAAAAGTAGAGAAGAAAAAGATGAAAATCCCAATATGGATAAATGTGGTCTAGCTTTATGTGCTCATGGTGAGGAAAATCTTTGGTTTGTGGATAGTGGGTGCTCCAAACATATGACAAGTGACAAAATGAAGTTTGTCTCATTAAACAAAAAGGAAGGAAATGTATCCTTTGGGAGTGGGTCTACCAAAATTGTTGGAAAAGGAATCGTTACCCTTATTAATGGAAAAGGAAAGGCTCAAAATGATTTGATGGTAGATTGGCTTAAACACAATCTCTTGAGTGTTAGCCAAATCTGTGATCAAGGACATAATGTTGTATTCAACATAAAAATTGTGAAATAAGGAACTCTTCCAGGAGAACTTGTGGCAAAAGGAGTTAGAAAATTAGATAATGTCTACATTCTGAGAAAAATTCAAGAAGATAAATGTTATCTAAGTCAAACAAGTGAAAGTTGGTGTGGCATAAACAACTGGGGCATACAAGTTTTGATAACTTGATCAATATTAGAAAAATCAATGCAGTAAGGGACATTCCAAAGATATCCAAACTAGATCAAGATGTATGTGGCCCATGTCAACATGGTAAGCAAACTAGAACCAACCACAACACTAAGGAGTTCTCCACATTAAAAACTCTAGAGATCATTCATGTAGATTTATGCGGGCCAACCAGAACTCCAACACTCCAAGGACAAAGATATTTTGCTTTATTTGTTGATGACTATACTAGAATGATGTGGGTATATTTCATAAAATATAAATATGAAGCATTTGAAAGTTTTAAGAATCTTAAAGCTCTTGTAGAAAATGAAAAGGATTCCAAAATTAAATGTCTTAGAACGGATAGAGGAGGAGAATTCACATCAAAATAGTTTGATGAATTATGTGAAGAACATGGAACTGAAAGAGAGCTCTCTACTGCTAGAACACCTAAGCAAAATGGGGTAATTGAAAGGATAAACTGAACTATTCAAGAAATGGTGAGAAGTATGTTACTAGCAGCTAACTTGCACCCAAAAATTTGGAAGGAAGCAGTCAGGACAACAATTTATACCTTGAATCGAACTCAACTAAGACCAAATAATGAGAAGGCTCCTTACGAATTATGGAAAGGAAGACCTACTTTAGTAAAATACTTTAGGATTTTTACAAGAAAATGCTTCATAAAGATCAATGATGATTGACCAGGAAAATTTGATTCTCGAGTTGATGAAGGAATATTTCTTGGGTATTCTACCAGGAGCAAAGCTTACAAGTGATACAATAATTGACTATGGAGAATAGTGGAAAGTATTGATGTGAAGATTGATGAAGGGCTTCCAAAAAATAAATTTGATGATCATGAAGTTGGCCCCTTTATTGAAGAAAGCGCAGAAGAATATGGAAAGGAAGAAAAAGATCAAGGAAAAAATAAAGAACAAGAACCATCTCAAACTCTGTCAAAAGTGAAATTCCTCCAAAAAAATCACCCGAAAGAGAAGATTATTGGAAATGTAGATGAAGGAATAAAAACCCGAAGAAAGATGACAAGTACACCAAAGAGAAATAGTGTTTCTCTCCTATCTATGATAGAACCAAAAATTTTTACTCAAGCAAGTAAGGATCCTGATTGGGTGGAAGCCATGGAAGAAGAAATGTCTCAAATCAAGAAAAGTGAGACATGGGAGCTGGTATCTCGTCCAAAGGATAAAAATATAATTGTAACTAAGTGGGTGTTAGAAAAAAACATGAATGAAGATGGACAAATCATCAGAAATAAGGCAAGACTTGTTTGTAAAGGTTATTCAAAAATTGAAGGAAACGATTTTGAAGAAACCTTTGAATCGATAGCTTGTATGGAAGCTATAAGGATGTTCTTGGCATTTGCATGCTCAAAAGGATTCAAATCCTATCAAATGGACATAAAATCAACATTTATGAATGGGGAACTCAAGGAAGAAGTCTACATGGAGCAACCAGAAGGTTTTGATCTAGCAGAAGGAAAAGACTTTGTATGTAAGTGGAAAAAGGAATTATATGATTTGAAACAAGCTCCTAGAGCGTGCTACGCAAGATTGGATCACTATCTACAAGAACAAAAATTCCAAAAGGGGGTGGTAGGATGTAATATCTACATGAAGATGGATGAGGATAAATTACTAATCACCCTTGTATACGTTGATGATATGATTTTGCTAGCAATAATGATGAAATGAGCCACGTGTTTGCTCAAAATATGTCTAAAGAATTCGAAATTTCAATGATTGGTGAGCTATCCTACTTCCTTGGACTACAATTATCGCAAACCACAACAAGAATATTTATCTCTCAAACAAAATATCTCAAAGATATAATTGAAATATATGGAATGGAAGAATGTGCACCTATGAGCACATTGATGACCAAAAACTATAAATTAAGCAAAGATGATGAATCCCCCCCGATAGATGCAACTGTTTACAAGTCAATAATTGGAGCTCTCTTATACTTAACTGCTACAAGGCCTAACATTATGCAAGCAGTGGGAATGGTGGGAAGATTTTAATCAACTCCTAAGAAATCCCACATGTTGGATGTGAAAAGAATTTTCAGATGCTTGAAAGGAACCCCTGACTTTGGTCTTTGGTATCCAAAAATCACAAATACTATAGTGACAACTTATATCGATGTTGATTGGGCTGGAAGCATGGATGATCGTAAAAACACCAGTGGAAATGCATTTTTATGGGAGATTTCCTGGTAGCTTGGCTCCACAAAAAAAAATCATCTATATCTCTCTCTATAGCTGAAGTTGAATATATAGTGTATATAACCGTTGTACACAAATACTATGGATGACGGAAGATTTGAAGGATGTCAACATAGAAACTAAACAACCAATCACCATCTATTGTGACAACACAAGTGCTACCGGTCTTAGTAAAAATATAGTGATGCATTCAAAGATCAAACATATACCAATAAAGTATCATTTTCTCTATGAATAGGTGGCTAAACATAACATCAAGTTGGAATATATATATATACTAAGGAACAAATTGTAGATATTTTTACCAAACCTCTTCCTCGAGAAGAATTTGAACATATTCGTCAAAAGATGGAGGTTATTTATTTAGCGTCACACTATACTGATTCTTAAGATGCCACATGATAGGGGGATCAGTTTGATAGGGGGAGTCCTTGTGCACTCCTTTGCATTGATGTCAAAGGGGGAGAGAAGAAGAATATTGCCATCAATGACAAAGGCAGATATTGTTGATCTAGATTGTCATTGATGTCAACATGGAAATATTGTGGATACTAAATAATGATGTGAAGCCAAGAAAAGTAGATTCGTGAAGCAATAAGAGGAAGAAGCCAAAGAGGAGAAGCCATCGTGAAGCCAAAGAGTATGTGGAAGAGTTCATCGGAAGCCATCAAAGAAGAGCTATCAGAATATTGGATCAGTGTATCAAGTCATAGGAGTGAATAGAAACCAAAGGAACGACGAGCCGAGACAAAGCAAATCTATCGGAGGAAGGAATAAACCATGGAAATCTCTTAAAAATTTCATAGCGCATAAAACAAACCAGAGGAGTTAACATATAGAGATATATAATATTGGTGGGTTCTATTACATGCCACTGCACAAAACCCTCGATTGCGATATGAGTTATGGACTCGATGGTCCCATTACAACACACCCTATAGAAATATCGCATCCACCATACTGCAAGTTTTTAAATCCTTTTCATGTTGAAATCTCTGATTGCTATTTGAGCTACGGAATCAGCTTTCCAATAGAACAAGATCTAATATATTACTGCGTCTGCCACTATCAGAATTTACGTATTGCAAGTCATAAATTTCATCGCCCCAAATCCACCGATTGCAATATGTGTATTGTGGACCCACCAGACCATTACAATACTCCTTAATGAAACATCGTGTCTGCCACATTAAAGGTATCACAAATTATTAAAGGTATTCAATTGTTGAATTGAGGCTTCTGTGATCCATATCAAGTATGACAGAGTTTTTAGCATAAATCACATTATGAAATATTTGTCAACGCGTTTCAAACCAACAAGTGTGGGTCTTGACGATGAACCACACTCGTTGGTTCGAAACACGTTGACAAATATTTCATAATGTGATTTACGCCAAAAAATCTCTCATATTAAAGGCATGTCATAGCAAAATATGCGATTGCAATATCACTGTGGACCCAAAATAGGTTAGGAATACACCATTATGTTATATCACATCTGCCTCGTTGGGAGTCATATCACAAGTCTTAAGGACTGACATGGCCAAACAGCTGATTGCGATAAGGGCATGGACCTCGAACTACCGATTTCGATAGATCCAATGAACCACTGATTGTGATGAAACAGTGGACTTGACAGATTTATTAACTATTGTTTGATACTATATCGCATCCACTCCATCGACAATAGGGGAATCACTATGTTATGTGCAAACCTCCGAAAGTTGCGATTGCGGGATTAAAGGAATAACTCCGATTTTCATGAATGTTGCGATTGAGATTAATGTGATAACATGGCCTATGGGACATCCATATGGGTATAGCCTTGGATGAATATTAAAAAATAAAAGGGCCTTTTCAATTTATTGTGTAGTAAGCAACTTCATACAATAAGTCGACTACTCTTCCAAATGAATGTGTCCTTTGGGTATTGGGGAAACCCATATAAATACAAGTAATAATACCTCACATTAAGCATCGATTTGGGTATCGGGAACAGAGAAGAATTAAAATGTTCACAACTCATGAACTTGAAGAGATAAAGGAAGGAGAAGGTCAAGAAGCTGAAGGTCTAGCAAAAGACGAAGGTGCAACAGAAGCCGAGGGCTGAGCAAAGAAGGAAGTAGAAGACAGAGTGGGAGGAAAATATTTTGACTTGATTCATCTTGATAGGTTCTGACCTGAAGTGAAGCCATAGTGTAGACAATGACCTGTTGCAAAGACTACAAGGACAAGATTTGGTAAAGAAGTCCTTCGAAGCAATATAATACAATAAAACATTTCTTGACAGAGTAATAGGGTTGGAGCCCTTGGGGTTGGTGCCTTAGAATTGGAAGGATTAGTGTCCTTGGAGTTGGTGCTCCCAAATTCAAGGTTGATGCCTTGGTAAGATAGGGTTGGAGCCTCATCAAAGTCCAAGTTGGTGCTTGGAAAAATTCATCAGATATTGTATTCAATATTTAATAAAATCATTTCTTTGATTAAACTTGTAAAGAATCTAAACTGGTAATAATAAAAGCTGAAAAGAAATACTGATTCACCCCCCCTCTCAGTATTTCCAACAGCACGTACATATACAAATCAAGTTTGTATCAGAGCTTAGGTTTTCTTTGTTGTTGTGAGGATTTAATTGTTTGCAAGTGTTTCTAATGCTTACAAGGTTGAATCTCAAGAGAGGAGAAGGAAAGCTTGTGGGTGCAAGTTCTCAATATGGGACAAGGACAAGGAAAGCACATTTTCCATAATCTCCACCATAAGTTTCACCTCAAGTTGTTCCTGAAGCTTAAGTAAGCATGTCTAATGAAGGAGAAGCTAATAATATGTCAGAGGATGAGAAGGCTTTCAAAAAATCATTCTTTGACATGACCCATATGGTGAAAGTTACCTATGAAGAGAGAAACACAAGATTTCAAGGTGAGAGCCCCAAGCCTTCAAAAGGAGAGGGTTCTTCTGGAGGAAAAGGAGGAGATGATGAAAAGCCTTCAAAAGGGAACGGTGACAAACCACCATATTCTCCACCATCGTCTCCACCTCCATCATCACCTTCATCATCATCCTTTTCCACAACAACCCTTACACAAGAGGCTAGTGCAGAAAGTCCTTAGAGAAGGAAGATGGCCAAGTTTGCACCTTTTGTCTGCATGATGATTAGGATGAGGTTCTATCAATACAAAAGCCCAAGGAGATAAAAGAAGAAATACTAAGAGTCCAAGAATACACCTCAAGAATTAGGAAAGATTTTAAGAGAATATTTGTCCCTCAGTCGAAAGATGAGGAAATGGTAAGCATTTACATGCAACTTCTTTACATGAAAATGTTGATTTAAGCTCTTTTGCAGCATTTGAGAAGCATAAAAAAGGTATAAGAACAAATCCCTTGTCCAATATGGGTTACAAGGGAGGAATCCTTGGAATGAACAATTAGGGCATTATCCATCCAATTGAGGCAAAGGAGAGACCTGATTATTAAGGTTTGGTCTATGTTGAAAAGGGAGAATGATATTCTAGCGATAGATCTTGGGTATCATGTTCTTTTTGTGATAAGAGAGGACATGACGAGGAAAATTGTTAGGATTTTCATCCAGAATTGGTACCGCTTGGTTTCTAAAGAAAAATGAGGGCATGAAATGAAAGACCACTCCAAAGAGACATGAGCACGTTAAATATGAGACTAAGACAAGTTCCTCTTGCCATTCAAGTTCCTCGCATAAGAAGCATGGTTCAAAGGACAACAAGGGAAGGTATAAGCCTCACTCATATATTTTCTTTGATTTTGAGCCACATGATCAAATAAATAAAGTTTTATGGAATATGGTTCCATGCACTTCCTATCATTCACCTAACCATAGTGTGAAGAAGTGTTAGCAAAGGAAAGAGTTGCTTGAATGTGGGAATGAAACAGGGAAGAAAGACTCTCTTCTAAGTTTGAAGACAATGTCATCAATTAGAAAGAACAAAAAATTATGTACCCATTGTAATATTAGTGGGAATTGGGTCAAGAAGTGCTAGAAATTACAACCGCAACTTCATCCTAAGAAGGGAAATCAAGACAAGGCAAGACAAGCTAAACATCGTCATGTCGACATTGTTCGAGGTGAGATGAAATTAAAGCTGACTAAGTTTCCTTTGATTGACGATTGGGGAAGGAATATGTTTGTTCCTTCAAGGATAGTTTGCTGTTCTACAAATTCTAGGAAATTGCAGTGAGATGGTATCTACAACAGTAAGACAGAGTCTCTAGAATCAAGGGAAAATATCAGTTTTCATGAAAAGCTCAAATTGTTGAATTTAGACAAATTTGAGTGGATTAGACTAGATGGTGTTGGGCATGGAATCCCCCCATAGCATGCTTTGGGGCTCAAAGCCCAAGTTTTGGTCCAATTTATTGTAAGACTCCACGAATTATGGGTGCGAAGCGCAAAGTATAGGATGAGTCATAGGGTTGTCCGCCCTAAGTATTGTAAAGTAATGTAATGTCATTTCGGCCTACCTATGGTCCGCAGACCATGGGATTGTATAAATAGAGCGAGGCTCTAATTTGTAAAGAGAGCGAATTGGAGAGATAGATGAATACGCATGGTTCGAGCATAGAGAAAGAGTTTAAGTGTATTGGGTCGTAGTAGTAGGAAGAGGCTCTAAAGTTGAGTGCACAGAGGCCTAGTAGAGTCCGCGGCTGAGTGCGCGTACCCCTGTAGCTGAGTGCACAGGGTGGTGTCGAGTCTGTAATCTTGATTGAAGAATAATAAAGAGAAGTTGATTCCAATTTCTGCGTATCTACTTATGTATTGCCTTCTTTACATTTATACTATTTTGTTTATTGCGCGCACTGATATGGTTGTCGGATATGATGTTAATTATCACTAGTCTTACACAAATAAGTTGAGTAATCAGGTAATAATAGATTAAATAGCAAGGAACTTGGGTATAATATGGGTTGCACCCTGAGTAGGCCTGCACATAAGTAGCATCACAGGTTGCGAGGGACTAACAAATATGCATAACAATGTGCACACAGGGTCAAACCGCGGACCTCCAGAAGCTCATTAGACATCCGAGGGGTGCGGAAACGTGGTTCTAGCACCCTCCCATACTACTTCGGGTGAGACCTCAGTCTGTGGTATGTAGACTATTGCCGAGAGGGCCAGTAGTACCGGGGTTTTCTTGGCTAAATCACCTCTGAACCTGGGTTAGGCCCATACAAGACAACAAATGGTTTCGTTGCCGGGGCCAGGATCTGCATAAGGGATGTCTGATGTCATGCCACTAGAATCTAACAAAGAAAGAAATTGAAGAGTGGTTGGATAAGAAGATTCACGAGTTTGCGGTGTAGGAAAACAGAAATTTGCGAGTGACGAAGGAACAATGGTTGGAGCGCTACTTGTATATGGAAATCCACAAAATTTTCTTTGCATCCTTTCCTTTTGTGCTGTATGAGTGGATCTTGAAGCTAGCAGATAGTTAGGGAAGGTGTAGGCTTGACAAACCAATCATGTGGACTCCAGAATTAGTGCATAGACTAGAAGTGTCAGTAGATAAGATCGTGTGAGTTGTGGACCATTGGCTCGACCAAATTTGTTATGAAACCAACTCAAGAAAAGATAAAAAAGATAGATCAACACCTTAGAATTTAGCCTCTTCGAGGGGGCAACCTCCTTTACATTACATAAATGAACAATTCTTGGATGATTCAAATGACAAAACCTCCTTCCTATATATAGGAGTCTAAGGACTCACAATATAACCTAGCCAACCTAACAATAATAATATAAAGCCACAAAAATAACAATAGAGGGATTCTATGGGGCACAATAATAACAATATGGGGATAATAGGGGCACAACAATATTAATAAGGGATGAAACTACAATATTAATGGGGTAATC
>APFE030871969.1:0-46683 GCA_000404065.3 Pinus taeda
ACATCATCAATAATGGTAAAAATTTTTGCTTTCAATCTTATGGCCCTTTTGTTTTTGTAGGACAAGTTGGGAGGTGCATATCCATTTTTCAAGTAAAATATTAAATCAGCATACTGTGATTCAGAGTCAATAATACTTATCTGGTCGATTGTTTCAGATTGATCTGTATCGCTTGATTCCAGAATGTTGGATGCTCCTTCCAATAACCTGTAAAAACCTTGGCCTCTAACAATCTTTGCTGGCTTGATCTCTAGGTCATATTCTTGAAGTGTTGTTACCCAATTTTCCCTTTTTTCTCCCAATTCTCTTTGGATTAATAGTTTCCTAACTGAGGAGAAAGGGATTATAACCTTTGTATGGGCTTTTAACAGGAAGGGTCTATAATGTTTAACTGCTTTATATACAGCAAAGGCTTGTTTTTCTACTTCGGAATAGTTTAATTCTGCACCTTGAAGATTTGAACTATAGAATGAGATAGGTGCTTCCAAATTGTGATTGTTGACCTGTGTAAGTACTGCAGCATAAGAGCAATCGGATGCGATGGTATACAATATAAAATGATTAGAAAAATTTAGAGTATTTAGAGCGGGGGCATTTATTATTGATTATTTTATTAATTCAAATGCTTCCTTTTTTGGCGATCCCCATTTAAAGACTGAATTTTTCTTAATCATAGTTTGAAGTGGTAAAATGATCTGAGAAAAGTCTGGAACAAATCTTTTAACAAATTTGATTTGGCCTAAAAATGACTGCATGGATTTCTTATTGTGAGGAAAAGGGATTTCAGAGATTTCTTTAATCCTGTCTGGATTGATATAGATGCCGTCTTTAGAAACAATAAAGCCTAGGAGCTTACCTTGATCAAGAGCGAAAAAGGATTTCTTAGGGTTTAGAGAAATACCATATTTTTTACAGCGCTGAAAGATTTGGTTCAAATCATGCAAGTGGTTGGATCTCTCTTTAGAAAATATAGTAATGTCATCTAAATAGATGACTACTATTCTATTAATTAACCCTTTGAAAGTGATATCCATCGCTCTTTGAAAAGTGGCTCCAGCATTAATAAGTCTGAAAGGCATTTTCTGATATGCATATGTTCCCCATTTTGTTCTGAATGTGGTTTTGAGCCAGTCATCGGGGTGGACCAAAATTTGGTTATACCCTGAAAACCCGTCCAAGAAGGACATTAACTCTGAGCCTGCCACTGATTGGAGTATCTTCTCCATAGTGGGTAATGGGAAGTTATCTTTTAAACTTGCCTTATTTAAATTTCTGAAATCAATACAAATCCTTATGTCACCATTTTTATTTTTGACTGGTACCATATTGGAGACCCAGTTTGAGTGTCGTACGGGAAAAATAATCTTAGGTTTCAAGAGTTTATTGAGTTCCAATTTTATTTGACCCTCTAAGTTTGGATGTATTTTTCTCAGCTTTTGTTGAACTGGTTTTTGTTTGGGAAGCATTGGGATAGTGTGTTGAGTAATAGATGTATCATACGTTTTTAGATCATCATATTTCCAAGCGAAAACATGTTTATTCTTTCGTAACAGACTAATGAATGCTTCCTTTTCCTCTATGGAGAGTCCTATAAATTAATGTTTTGAGGATTTTGTTCAGTGCCAAGGTTTATTAATTCAAACCTTAAGGTAGAGCTCTGGAGCTTTGCATTAGACACAGGTTTAAACCTGTCTTTAATATCGTAAAGGTCCTCAAGCTTCACCACGCGCTTTGGGTTGATTTTTCCTCATGTTTATCTCGCATTTGAATATCGTGCTCGTCTTCCTCGATGATTTTATTATCATAGGATTTTTTAGAGGTCAGAAATTGTAAAATGTCATCATCGTGGTTAAACACTCTCCAATTGGTTACAATTTCAGGAATGGATGGCCTAAAAAGTAATTCTACTGAAAACCTATCTGTACTATAGTCTTCAGAAGGGAGTAGCTTGGAAGCGACATTGGCTAGCAAGTCAGCTGCCGAATTTCGCGACCTGGGAATGGAAGAAATATTGAATGCTAAAAAATAGGAAGTGAGCTCTTGTACCAGCGATTGATAATGCTTGAGATGGTTCGAAAGAAAATGAATTGTATTCCTTACCTGTTTAACGATAATCTCAGAGTCACCAAAGACCTTTAAGTATTGGACTTTGAGGCCGATTGCTTTGTACAGTCCTTGGACTAATGCTTCGTACTCATCTGTGTTATTGGTGCATTCAAATTCTAATCTATAGGACAACATTGTTTTTTCTCCTTGCGGGCTAACCAAAATGCATCCTGCTCCTGATCCTTCACTAGACTTGGATCCATCAAAATATAAAGACCAAAATAAAGAATTATCTACAATCCTTGTTACAAAATTCTCAGTAACATTAACACATTTAGACTTGTCGGTCTGTGAAAAATTTTCAATTTGTGATGTGAAATTGTTAACTGAGAAAGGATATTGCTGGGCAATATAATTGCCGAAAAATGACTCGAAAGAATAATTTCCTAGGATATTGTTTTTGAACGCGACTGGTTGATTTTCTTATTCAAATTTTGTGACAGTGTGGGTCATATGTTTCTCCCGATCGATCTTTATTTGATTGGGCTTGCCCTTATAGGGGAGCCACATATGGGACCAATCGGTGGAGATATACCCGTGGAGTTTTTCTGACCAATCCCTGCTTAAAATCAACCCATAGAATTCAGGTATATTGGCGACTAGGATATCAATCCTTTGGACTATTCATGGATCAGCCGATAACCTGTTTGTTACAGATTTTATTTCCCCTAGAACTTGAACCTTAGTTCTATCTAACTGCACAATGTGAATAGAAGACTTCTGGGGTTCTATATTCAGTTTAGAGCAAACTGAAGCAGGCATTATATTCGAGGATGCCCCAGAATCAATTAAGCAGTTCTGTAGATTTCGATTGCAAATTTCATATGTTAAGAGGAAAGGAGGGGTATGGGAGTTTGATCTATCTCCAATCAGAATTGTGTCAGTTGCCTCAACTCTACCAGAAGGTGGTTGTCCTGAGTTGCTTGCAGCTTTAGTGGTGGGAAGAGGTGAAGAAGGAACAACATTAAGTTCTTTGAGTAGTAATTTTTGCTGATGTTTTAATCTACTAAGTTCAAACATGGTGATGTTTGCCTTAGTTTTCTTCATGTCATCGACAATATTATAATCCATCGAATCAGAAACTACCAATGTCTTAGATGACGAAGGTATCTTGGAGGATGATGGCTAATTCTGAGATACTGTCGTGGCTGGCTTCCTTGCGGGTACCTTTTCCTTTGCAGTATTGGTTCCAGCACTCATTTTCTTTGGATTAGCTTGAACAGGTTCGGGAGTAGCTTTACTCCTTGTAGTGACAGGGAAGGCTTCTTGCTCAGCGTCAGTATCAGAATTAAGGAGTATAAAGTCCCACATCCCGTGGCATTCAACTACTTCCTCTTCTTCTTCTTCGGATGGTGTAACTGTTTCTTCCTCTTCTTCTTCCTCAGGATCTAAGTCTGCGTATGATATAACATTTGGAGGCTTGGACTCAGGTTTCTTGAAATTCCTATATGGTTTCTTCGTTGAGGACTCTGATACTTGTTTCTTGATTTCAACCATTTCGTTCGACATGGTTTTAAGGACTTTCTTAAGGCCCTCCATGTCATATGGATCCTTAGTGATCTTTTTCTTCGAGTCATCTTTAAAGGACACTTTTTTAGATTTTCGTTCTTCCAGGGTAGTTTTCTTTTCTAAGGCGATTACACTTTTTTCAACAGCGAGTGCTTCCTTCATGTTTTCGGCCAATGTAGGCTATTTAGCCCTATCCACAAATATTGCTATGTTTGAGGGTAAGGCAGTGATATACCACTCGCTTCTAACTTGTTCTCTTGGCTTATCATCGGTGGGGATTTTGTTCAAGAGTTTGTTGAATCCGGAGTTGAATTCCTTAATGGGTTCTCTTGTCTCGATCCTTAAATTGGAAAGGTCATGGACAAGTGTAGCCAAGGATCTATCATCGCCGTATTTGGTGAGAAATTGTTCCTGGAAGATATTCCAACTTGTGATGGACCCAGAGGGCAAGGAAAAATACCAATACCCTGCAGATCCTTGCAATGTATAGGGAAATAATCTTACTACCACATCTTCTTCAGTGACTCCCTTTAGATTGACTGACAACATAAAATTGTTTATGTGTTCTTCTGCCGAAGTTCCAACATCTGGATTGAACTTGGGTAGCCATTTTTCAGGGTAATTGGGTAACAGATGTAAAGGTGCAGGCATGGTGACTGCACCAGGACCTCTCCATGGTCTTTGAGCCATTTTAGGAGTACCAACGATTTCCTTTGGTGTTCCAGGTGCTTGAGGGGGAGTTGGAAGTACAGACTGAAAAGACTGTGATGTTTGAGATGAAGTCCCTTGGTGAACAACGATATATAGTGGTGAAGTGGGTGTTTGACTTCGCACAAGTGATGATGAAATGAAAGATGATGGAGAAAAGGTTTCGCTACCAGAACCTTCAGCGGTCTTTTTAATCCTTTTCCTTTCGGGTAAAGGAAACTCAGGTGGCTGAATACCTAGCTTTTCGCTTTGGAGTCTGGTAAGGTGAGGGGGTAAGCAAAATTGCGAAGTCTGACTGCCTTGTGATACTTCAGATCTAGGAGGCGAAATTGAGAAGCCTTGAAGTTTCTGGATGATGGATTGAACTTCAGGGGACTCCGGACTTAAGTGTTCTGAAGTGTGATGTAATTGAGCAGTAGTGGTTGATTCTTCTTCGTCTCGTCTGGATACTGGTCATTCAGAATGTGAACGAGATGTCCGAGGAGAGGCGGAGGGTGAATTACTCTTTGAATGGTTTGTAGGTGTTGGCTTACTCGCCATTCATAGCGGATGGCCCTCCTTCTAGTGCCAGAAAGGTTGATGCCTTGAAAATCGCTACAACAACATTGGGGGATAACCACTTGGTCCAGACCTTAGTACAGCTCCTTTTCCGTTTGGGATGGTGGCTCCGACTGGAGATAATGGGACCAGTTTCTCGATAATGAATAAAAGGGATGGATGGGTGATGAATAGTTTGCTTTTGATGATAGGCGACTAGCTTATTCTATTGACAAAAATAGGAAAACTAATAGTAATCCTGAGAACAATTTATTCATTTGGAATGCAGCATTTAATAATCCTTATCTATCTAACAGGCATATAGATGACTCTATAGAATAAACAGAGATATTCAATCATTTAAAGATTACTTCATATGAATAGTCAAAATGAAGCGATTAACACGAATTACTGCATTCACTATTTATATCATCGATACATATATACGATTGAAAGAGAAGCATGTTATAAACAACCAATAGTGGGATGCATAAAGGACGCTGCGAAAAGCACATATATATATAAGCGATAATAGCAAGAGCGATTAAATAACAATTCATATAACAGGAATGAGTACAGACGCAGATAATAGTACCATGTGAGCTGCTAATCAATCCCAGATATCAATCGCTATTCACAATTCTTCCTTCAACACAGAAATGGTTTTAAGCAAAGACAGTAGTGCACATTTGCATAAAAACATTCCTCATTAAACTCAGAATAATTGGTCCAGTTTCATAAAAGAATATCCCTGAAGTACAATAGTGCAACTTCAGGGTTTAAGTCATATACAAAACTTTACGACCCTTTCTAAATGCATGAAAGGGTCTATAAATACTACTAAGCTAAAAAAATCTATGAAACAAAATCCTACTAAATTGGCATCAGTAAATGTAATCTATCTCCTTGGGGTGATCTGGCAGTCGGCGATGTGAATCATTACTCAGGTTGCTTGCCTTTAAACCTGAGCTGGCTTATCACAAGCATCGACTCTACTTCTGGCGGTCTGTTGAGGCACAAGCTGAGCTGGGCAGCAAACGTGGCATCTTGAATGTCGGGTATGATATACCCGATAGAATCTGTGAGGCATTTTAAGGCGGCTCTTTGGATGTATGGCTTCACTAAGAAGAACTAATAGGCATCCCATGTCAAACTGTTGATCCCTGCGATTAATCTTCCATTTTTCTCCAGCTCTGGGTAGCATGAATGCTCCAACATCTTTGTTGTTGTTAATTGGCCTGGAGTACATTGGGAAATCATGTTAGACAAATAAAGCGTATTATTTACTAATTCAACCAAATTACCAGTGGTTGCTTTGCATCTAAAAATTGCTCTTTCTGCACAACAGGTAGATAATTCAATTGATTGATATATCCCTTGGGGTTAGTTTAACTTGTCGTTATATTTTACCCCAAGGAAAACCTTGTGGGAAACCCAAGGGATGATTTCCCACATTTTACGATTGTAAACTTATTAAAATATTGACATGAACCTAACCTAGGGGGGTTCAATTGAGCACTTGCTAGAATAAAACTAGCCAAAATGCCTAACAATATTAGAACTAACCCCTTGAACTTGGCTTGCAGCTTTTATATATGTATGTCCATAATACTTGCAACTTTTGCTATCATAGTAACATATCTTTATTGAAATTTATTTCCACATAAATACACTTTAATTGAGTACATGTATTATGAATAACCTAAGGAGTTGTCTAATCTTGTGGCAAACTTCTATTTACTTGTCGAAATTCGATGAAACAAAAGTTAGAGTTCTCATTGAACTAAATTTTTTATCAAATTTTTGACATTTTAGGTTGCTTTAGAAATGAGTATGAACTTAAAATAATTATCCCACCATAAATGAGGGCAAACCTTTGTTCATGCCTCTATTTTTTGTCAAATTCTTACTAGATTTGTGACTAGAAAGAGGGTCTATTTACAACAAGATTAACTTACTCCATAATCTAAATTACATAACATTTCAAGACATAAGTGATTTATAATGGATTAAGTTAATAATTACATAAAAGCACTTAACTTTTGGTGGAAAATTTTCCCCAAATTTAGTAAGAATTTTGTTGGAAGTCAAGTTCCAATTGATTGATGGGAACTTCAATAATGGAACTCCAACCCCATTAATTTCAACCCATTTTTTATGATTCATATTTCTCAAATTTGAAAAAGAAAAGTGAATTGTGACAAAACTTTGTCTTGTTGGGAAAAAATGATTAAGTTTTTCAACTTTTGTATTATTGACACCAAAAAAAAATTTTGCCTAGGAAAAATCATAACTTTCATTATATATAATATTGAAAATTACATGTTGTAGATGCTTCAAAGAAGCATATATAAAAAGGGCGATCATTGATGATGACTCCATAGTGACCAAATCATAAAATATAAATATGAAGTATCTAGTATTAGTCTGAATACAGGTTATATAGAGTTAAAAAATGAAACAACATCTAAAACATCGTCATAGTATCAACTATAAAACAAAAATGTACAAAAAACGTCCATATTATGGTGATATATTGTCAGAAGAAGATGCTACCTCCAGAGGATGTTTCCCAATGAATGGTCTATGGAAGTATCGATAAAAGTCTTGTCCATTATACACAGAGATTAGCCAAGTCCCAAATATTTATTGCACTGCTTCTTTGGATAAGCCATCATAAGTTTGATTTCTCACCCTGTAGATATGACAACAAGTCACAAAACCAAATTGTGATGTTACGGATAATACCTCTTCTAATAGATTTATGAGTGTGTACATGACAATTTGATAGCTGATTGAACCAGCTTATGATAATTTTGGAATCACCAAAAATTTGGAGTTGCCGACAACCTTTCTCAAGTGAAAAAAGGAGTAGAAGTCTAAGGTTGTTAAGCTCAACATAGTTATTTGTACCCCTACCAAGACCCATTTTCATTTTTAAAGAGTGGTCCTCACTAAGAAATAGGACAACACCTCCAACACAACTATCATGTTGAGCATAACCATCAAAGTATGCCCATAGATAAGATTTGTCAATGGGTTCAGAGCTGATATTTTGAGTCTTCTGCCTTTGTTCATCCTTCGGGAATGACACCAAAATTTTTGTTAAGAAAAAGGCTAAATATTCTACATGATATTATGAGAATTTCTTAGAAACAATTTTTTACTTTGATAAAATTGTTATTTTTAATTCATGAATAGATTCAACACCATTGAATATCTCTATTATTACAACTAAATTGTATAATGTTAAAATATAATATTTACAATTCCATCATTCAAAATAATTTAAAATAAAAATGCTAATTTCCCCTCTTAATATTTTAAATAGCAAAAATTAAAAACAATTTAAAATGAATTTAACCCAAAACTTTTACTACCATCGAAGTTAGCTTGGAGAAGCATATCTTAAAGTTGATTCACAAATATCTTCTCCTTATACTAAGGTTATTACCATGGAATTTAGCTTGGAGAAGCATATCTTAAAGTTAATTCATGAATATCTTCTAAGTTTGACATCTTGAATTAATATCTCTTTATTATACCTCCCACATGGTATTACTTATTGAGTACGTATTAGTCTGTCTTTGACCAAAAATTTCTACTGCTTATCCGTAGTTTAGCATTGGGAATTCATTTTTTTGTTATTTTTTATTATTATTTAAATTTATTTATTTGTAAGGTGATTGGTTGAGGCCTTATTATGGAATCTTTAGTAACTTCCATTTATGTTAGTTATTGATTTTTAGTTTTTAGTTTTATTTCTTTTTTATTTAACTTCTATTTATTTTCCTTTTTCTATTATTTATGTTTTCATAAATTATAGTTTTTTCTCCATATTTCAATTTAAGATGAATTATTATTATATTAGAAACAACACACACACACACACACACACACACACACACACATACACATATATATTAAAGTATATATACGTTAATATAAGCAAAATTAGTTAATCATATTTAATAATTTTTGGTGATGGAATTCAACCATACAACATTTTGTTAGTTGTTTTATTTTTGTGATGAATTTTTTGTCTTTATTATTTTTTAGTTTAATTAAGATATATTTAAAGCAAGTTATAGGTACGGGCTACTATATAACCCTTCTTAAATTTCTTATTCTTAATATGTTTTAGACAAAGCCTAACCACTCCAATGTTGAAAGGAGGAAAGGCTTGTCCACTTTCAAGTTGTTATTACCAAACTTATGCAAAATTTGTTAAAGTCCTAATGGAGAAATAAACTCTATAATAAAATGTTTGAATATGACTCTGATACCAATTTGATCCAAATATCACAAAGGCTTCCTCCGATGAAGAATGAAGCTTGCAAATGAAAATGATTCTGGATTGAGCTACCAAACTCTTACATGAACCTTTAGACAGATCCAATGCAAACGTGCTCTTTCAATGACCTCTTGCTTATATGAGAAAATTGCACTCTGGGATCCTAAGCGAACCTCAGATGAACTTCACTCAATCACATAAATTTATGCGCAAAGATATAACACAAAATGGAACTTCTTGTTTTTATTAAGAAACTATATATTATAGCATATGGGTATTACAAACAAATCTGAAGATCGATAGGACACAAAACTATCTCAGGCCAAACCAGAGATTGAATGCAAATTCATTTACCAGTTATGCTAGCTTGTTATAAGCTAGGAACTAGAGGCTTCCTAGCATGTTGCAGAATATGTCTATGAACCACAGTAGTCTAAACCAAAGGACTCTTTACCTATGAAATTTCGGTCACTTTAGGTTCTCACCAAGATCATAGGTCTTGATGCGCAGGCTTCTCAAAATTTCTACTCCTATACTCTTACACATCGAACTCTCTAAAAAATTCTCAATGTCTACAAAACTACCGATGCCTCAAATGAGACACTTCCCCTTCATTTATAAGAATTGTGGGGAGATAATCAAAATCTCTAGATAGTGTCATTGCAACACCCCCTCCTCCCAGGTCCACCTAAGCAACCGATCAGACGGGGTAAACATGTGACAAGAGAGGCTACTATATGGATTCAACCTCCTTGGTGACCTTAAGGAAATGGAATTGATGAAACACCTTAAACAAACCCATCCACATCAGCCACAACACCCTCAACAGACATGTAAGCCACTGAGACATCCTATCCCTAAGTCCCACTGATGTTTTAAGCCCTTAAACCCTTGGCCGCTCTCATGCTATAGGCATGACAACATCTAGAAGGCAGAGTCACTCTCAAAGGCCTATGTGCCAGCATCCTTGGTCTCTTTTGGGTAGAATTGTGCTAGGGTCCATGGGATTTGAGCTACTTTTCTATCCCAAAATCCCGATTTCTACCCAGAACTTGTTACAAACTCAAAAATCCATCAAAGACATGATGACGTTACTAATAAATAAAAAATAAACCATAGGACTAAGCCGGAGCATCCCTAACCTGGACTGAAACACTTGGCATCAATGCAACTTATAGGTCTAGGACACAAGACAGAGCATGAATAACTAAAGAACTTATGAAACATAACCAAAAGGATCACCACTTTCTCTATTGAAGTATTATAACATCAATTAGGTCTTGCATCCATCCATTTAATAATTACAAGTAAATACATGAAATTGACAAGAACCAATCATATAACCATGCTTATAACCAACATAAAACCATATAAATATTAGATATATGACAACCATTAAATCCACATAGAAACAAGTAAAAAAGTAAGAGAACTTAGCTTTTATTAATCATAGGCAAATGCGACCAGGTTCGAGACTTCCACGTATCACCCGATTATAGACATGACTGAATGAAATCTATCTTTCATCTAGACACCCCTGTTCCATATTCCAAGCATGAATGTGGCATCTCATAGAACAACCAATCCAAGACAAACCAAGGGAATACAAAGGTTAAACCACCTCCACCCTCATCAAACTATGATCACACCAAAACTGGTGCTCCGATCATGACTGAACTGAACTTGGAATACCATCCAGAATCCATCACTATCCTTGAGAAACTTTCCATCTCCTTGTCTCTCAAGCTTTACCGCAATCAAATCTCGGATCACTAGACCCTAAACTGAGACCAAACTCTCAGGCTTTATCACAATCCAAACCTGGATCATTAGGCCCTAAACCGAGACTTCTCCCTCAGCTTTTACCCTGTATCCCACAAAAGCAGTCAAGGGATTCCTAGGCCTTTGGGAATTAAAGTTGAGACCACCTCTGCCCCGGATTCTGAAATCCATCCAGTAAACCAAAGCGTAAAATCGAGATATACATTCCAACATACCAAGACATCTGGAAAAAGGCAATGTGAGGCTGAAAACCATTTTCATAACCAAGAAAAACCATGCCACCAACAATAAGAGAACCATACACCAACATGAAAATCCATGCATGTCCAAACCAGTTAGAAAATCACACATGCAAAAGGTTACCTGCAAGTATTCCTACTAAAGCTACCTGATCCTGCTTTTCCTTCCTTGTTCCTTACTTTCCTTTCCTTTCCTTTTCTTTCTTTTCCTTCCTTGATCCAAAGCTAAAGTGATCCAAGAAACTCAAAGTGACCAAGAGTGAAAGAGAGAGAGAGAGAGAGAAATGAGAGATCTCCAAACTTGAACTAACAAAAGGTTACCTACTAATCCTCAAAAGCCCAAATATTAATGAGGCCTCTAATTTAATTTTCCATTATTTTCCTTCAATTTCCTCCTCACATGAAACCTGTGACCTTTCACCTTAATTTTATCCTAATTTCCTTTATTTTCATAAATAAATGTGCCAAAAATTCCTTTGCCAATTTTCCTTAGCCAAGGGAATATTATTGATGAGCTACATGACAAAACAATGCCTAGATTATATACATTGAGATGACAGACACTAAACAAAGAAAATCGATAGTATTAAAGTTTTGAGGACAAAGCTTCCGAAGGAAAGGGCTATGTTATGAATATAATTCATAACAAAATAAATAAATATAAATAATATAAATACTAAATAATCAAGTAGCGATTATGTTAAGAAGTCATTAGTTAACTGAAAAGGCATGTCTAAAAGACATGCCTAATCATGAGAGGTCACTTGCTTAGGTATAAAAGTAGGGCCTCATTGTAACACTCATATCACGTGTACATTTTATATATATATATATATATATAATCAATTATTATTACAAAATACCTCTTGTGTATTTTTACATTCAAGCCTACAAGCTATCAGTTTTTATACTTCACTTTCACTATTGGAGGGAGTGAAAGTTGATATGCCATCGGTCCAATCCTCTCAAGGATCTCGAGAAGGCCACAATACCGTGATGCTAACTTTGCACATGAACCAATCCTCAAAGATATTTTCTTGGGATTGATGTGTAAATACACATTCTCCCCAACCTGAAATTCCTTGAATACCCTATGTTGATCTGCATAACTCTTCTGTCTATCCTATGATGCCTTTAGATTCTTTTTTATAACTTGCATTTCCTGCTCCACATCTGCCAACATATCTGGTTCAATAAGTACCTTTTTCACTGGATCACTCCAGTTGATGGGAGTGTTACAACTTTGTCCATATAATGCTTCAAAAGGGCTCTTCCTCAATGACTCCTAATAACCATTGTTGTATGCAAACTCAACCAATGGAAGATACTCCTCCCATTTCTTCTGTTGGTGCATCACATTCATCCTCAACATATCCTCCAATATCATGTTGACCCTCTTTGTTTTTCCATCTATCTACGGATGATAAGTTGCACTAAAGGCCAAATTTGTGCCCAAACCTACAAATATATCCTTCCAAAACTTTTAAGTGAACTTTTCATCCCTGTCTGACACAATCTTCTTTGGGACACCGTGCACTCTCACTATCTCTCTGATGAACACCTGTGCTACCTCACTGGCTAAATATGTAGTCTTTACTGGAATGAAGTGAGTTACCTTTCTCAACTTGTCAGCGACAACCATAATAGAATCATGGTGCCTCAATTTCCTCAGAAGACCTGTAATGAAATCCATGGAAATAACCTCCCATTTCCATTCTGGAATTGCTATCAGTTGTAGTAAAATACCTGAATGCTTACATTTCGCCTTTATCTACTGACAATATAAACATCTAGCCATGAACTTTGTTGCTTCCTTCTTTAAATTCGGTTAATAGTAGAACTTATTCATCACCGTCAATGTGTTCTAATATCCTAGGTGACCCGAGCATGGCTTGGCATGAAACTCCCTCAAGATAAGCTTCTTAAGCTCATTGCAATTAGGTACATAGATCTTGTCTCTAAATTTCACCGAACCATTTGTCATGAGATGATAGTCTGCATCTTGGTAACCTGTACCTATACCTGTACTATGTTGTAACCTATGCCTAGTCTCCATGTATTTGTCATCATGGTGACTTGCCTACAAGATCCTACCTTGTAACTTTGTCCCATAAGAGCTCATAGCTTCTATATGGTTTACATGTACCTTCTTGCTAAGAACATCTACAACCTGGTTCTCCTTCCCTTCGATGTGTCTGATCTCGAAGTTGAGCTCACTAACAATAGCCAACCATCTAGATTTCCTGACATTGAGATTCGGTTGGTCAAACAAATATCTCAACCCACTATGATCACTCATCAATGTAAAACTCCTGCCAAGAAGATAGTGCCTCCACATATTCAATGCATGTATAATCGTTGCTAGCTCAAGATCATCTGTCAGATAGTTATGCTCATGCTCATTCAATTTTCATGAGTCATAGCACACTACATATCCTTCTTGCATGAGAACTCCACAAAGTCCTCTCTTGAAAGAATGTGTACATACTACAAACTCCTTTTCTGGATCCACTATCTTTAACACTAGTGCATGTGTCAGCAACTGATTAAGCTGCTCAAAACTAGCCTCACACTCCTCTGTTCATTCGAACTTCTTACCCTTCCTCTGCAAGTATGTGATAGGATATGAAATTCGTGAGAAGTTCCTGATGAACCTCCTGTAGTAACCTGTCAATCCCATAAATGATCTCACCTCATCCACATTCTTGGGAGCTACCCACTCCATGATAACCCTTATCTTTTTGGGATTCGCTATTATGCCATCCTTCGAGAAAACATGCCCCAAGTAGTGTACCTCAGTCTAAAAGAATTTTCACTTTCTAAGTTTAGCATACAATTGTTTCTCTCTTAGCAATCTCAAGATTGCTGCTAAATGCTTAGTATGTTCTTCCTCATTCTTAGAATACCAATATTTCATCAATGAACACAATAACAAGCTTGTCCAGATAAGGACACAATACACTATTCATCAAACACACAAATTTAGTTGGAGCATTAGTCAAACCAAATGGAACAACAACAAACTCATAATTCCCATACCTAATCTTGAGCGTAGTCTTGAAGATATCCTCTTTCTTGATGTGTACCCGATGGTATCCCAATCTCAAGTCGATCTTAGAGAACATTATTGCTCCCTTCAACTAATCGAACAAATCATCAATGCTCAGCACTGGGTACCTATTCTTGATCGTTACTTTTTTCAACTAATTGTATTCAATGCACAATCTAAAAGTACCATCTTTCTTCCTTATGAACAACACAAGTGCACCCCAAGGTGATACACTCGGTCTAATGTACACATTATCCAACATTTCCTTCACCTGCAACTTTAACTCAACCAATTTAGGTGTGCTCATCTTGTAAGGTGCTTTTGATACTGGAGCTTCCCCTGGTACCAACTCAATAAAAAATTCTACCTCACTGTGAGGTGGAAACTTTGTAATGTCCTTAGGAAATACATCCTAAAATTGCTACAAAATTGGGTACCTTCTTAACACGTCGACATCCTCAACCTCCTTACCCTTGTAACTAGAAATGTGTACAACAAACATCACACAAAAAGTTTCTGCAACTATGCTTAGCTTGCATAGCGTTAACCATCCTCACTGATGTAGGCTTCTTCTCTCCTTGCAAAGTCCTCTTTTCCCCAGTATCATCCACACACTCAATGGCCTTGTCGAACCAATCCACTTTGGTCCTGTGAAGGTATAACCAATCCATACCCAAAAGCATACTATATGATCCCAATGGCAATACATTCAAATGTTATGTTGTAAGCATACCATTTAGCTCAAATGTGCAAGCTCCTACCCAATGGTGAACTCGCTTCTTTGTACCTGTAGCCAATTGTACCAACCAAGATTCTGCATGCACTTCTTTTCTCAAACCACACTTATCCACCAGGTCAGGATTAATATAACTATAGTTAGATCCAGGATCAATCAAAATAGAAATAAATTGATCACAAACTTTACCATCCATCTCAATGATCGATGCCTGCTGATTTTCCTGCATGTTGTCCATAACTACATAGATTCGAGGAATGTTATGACCAACATCACCAACTGTACACGCCTCCTAAGCACTGTAGATCTGGGGTCTACCATCACTCTGATACTATGCACAATCCCTCTTACGATGATCCTTACCATATATACAACACTCCAATGGTTCCCTACCACCACCTCTAGTTTGCTGCTCTCCATGTCCTTTCTCAGCTATATTGAACCTCTTGTAAGGAACTACGTTTTCCTTCTCACTTGCCTCTTAAGGTATTCCTCTCTTTGGTGACCATTTTCCTTTAGCTTTCTCATTTATTTTCAAGTCATGCTTAGGTTCAACTTTGCTCTTCAACTGCTCATAAAAATGTTTCAACTTTTGGATGGCATCCTCCAATTATCTAAGATCATCAAACTCAATCTGGTCTCTATATGTAACAGGAAGTCCATTGATGAATCTTTGAACCTTGGCTTTCTCCTCCTTGAGATAAGGCACATATCTCAACAACTCCAAAAATATGCTAGTATACTCCTCATCTGTCATAGAACACATCTGCAACTCATAAAACTCCTTAGCTCTATCGTCATAGTACCTTTCTAACAAGTAATTCTTCTTGAAGGGCCTTTCAAATAAATGCTAAGTCAAATATTCCTTATGTATACCTTTTAAATTCTTCACGTATTCCCACCAAATGTTGCTTTACCCTTTAGACTGAAAGTGGCTATCTTTTCTTTCATGTTTTCTGAATAATCATGCAATCAGAAGAATTTCTTCATACTAAGATACCATGCCTTTGCATCCTATGATTTATCCATCTCTCCATCAAAGCTAAGTGGCTTCTCTTTCTTAAACTCATATGCTAAGTATTCCCTATCACTCCTCCTATAAAGATGATAATGGTGACGAACATGATGCATGTCGGGACCAAAACTAGAATAGTACATGTGTCTATCACCTCTCCTATTCGGAGTGTCCATCAACTTGCCATCTTTGATCATGTCAGATCTATCTAACCTGTGTCTACTAGGATACCTATTGTCATATGCCCCATTTTTTTTTTCCACCTGTCCATGGCTGATCCAAAGTGGCTTTTGTTGCTGCAATTCTGACAAACTCTGAAAAAGTATAGCATTCACCTCTTCTTGTATCACTTGTGCTTCTATAATTTTTTCATTGTCTTCTTTGCGGCTCCTTATTTCTTCCTTCAGGTTTCTCAATGTGACTACCAATTTAGAAGAGTCCCTCATGCTACACCATCCATCTGATTCATAGGGAGATTCTATGTAGTCTACCACCTTGCTAGCCATCTAATCTCTTTCCTACAAGGCATACTATATCAGCTAAACCAAATCACAATAAACCAACATACCTTAGTATAATCTGGGGAGAATACCTTTTATGCAATATCATCAATCAACGTGATACATGCATAACATAACATAACAACATATAGACATATATCAAATAAGTGCATCAACGCATAAACATCATTCTAGCTAGGGTCCAATCATCAATGCAAGGCCATATCATCAATTCATGCTATGACCTCATGCATGACAACAACCATTACTCCAATGTAAACATTGCCACATGTAACTATCAATATGCATAAGCAACTCCTAATCAACTACACATACGTATGAATGCATGTAGTTGAGCATAAATGATCAATTATTGTAACCAACCTACAAGACTGATACATGTAATCAAACAATCAAGAATGCAACCTAACATCCAAGGATGTAATCAAGTTTCATATAATCATATAACCAGTCATATACTTCTGATGATGCATCCCACAAAATCAACATCAAGTTCCTCATGACAACCTTACTACAATCATGATCAACATGATGCAATGCAACAAGCACATGGAATGCAAGTGTAAGAGATGCACATGTAACTGACAAGCATTCATGACCAACACATTCACCCAAGGAGAGTGCAACCATGCTCTGATACCAATTTATAACACCCCCTCCTCCCAACTCCACCCAAGCAACAACTGGCTAAGGTAAACATGTGACGAGAGATACTACTATAGGGATTCAACCTCCTTGGTGGCCTTTAGGAAATGGAATCGATGGAACACCTTAAAAAAACCCACCCACATAAGCCACAACACCCTTAGGAGACATGTCAGCCACTTAGACATCCTATTCCTGAGTCCCACTGATGTTTTAAGCCTTTTAACCCATGTTCACTCTCATGATATAGGCATGACAGTGTCCAAAACCCAAAGTCACTCTCACATGCCTATGTTCTCTAGCGTCCATGGACTCTTTTCAGCCGACTTGTCTTAGCGTCCTCGGGATTTGAGCCACTTTTCTAGCCCAAAATCCCAACCTTTGCCCAGAACTTGTTACAACCTCTAGAATCCACCAAAGACATGATGACAATACTAATAAATAAAAAAATCAACCTCAGGACTAGGCTTGAGCATCCCCAACCGTGACTGACATTCTGTCAAACACTTGTCATCAATGCAATCTATAGGTCTAGGATATAAGATAGAGCATGAATGAATGAAATAAATTATGAAACATAACCAAAATTATCACCACCTTCTCCATTGAGCTATTATAACATCAATTAGGTCTTGCATCCATCCATTTAACAATTACAAGTAAATACATGAAATAACCATGACATGAATCAGTCATATAACCATGCTTATAGCCAACATAAAATCATATAAAAGATATGACCACCATTAAATCCACACATAAACAAGTGAAAAAGTAAGAGAACTTAGCTTTTATTAATCATAGGCAAATTTGACCAGGTTCGAGACTTCCACGTACTACTTGATCATAGACATGAGAGAACCAAATCTCTCTTTCAGCCAGTCACACTCGTGCCATATTCCAAGCATGAATGTAGGATCTCATAGAACAACCAATCCAAGAACAACCAAGGGAATGTAGAGGTTAAACCACCTCCACCTTCATCAGATCATGATCACACCAAAATTGGTGCTCCGATCACAACCAAACCAAACTTGGAATGCCATCTGGAATCCATCACTATCCTTGAGGAATTTTCCATCTCCTTGTCTCTCAAGCTTTAACGCAATCCAATCTTAGATCACTAGGCCATAAACCAATACTAATCTCTCAGGCTTTACCATAATCCAAACCCGGATAACTGGGCCCTATACCGAGACTTCTCCCTCGGGCTTTACCCTGTATCCCACCAAAACTGATTAAGGGATTCCTGTGCCCTTGGGAATGAAGATTGAGACCACCTCTACCTTGGATTCCAAAATCCATCCAGCAAACCAAAGCTCAAAACTAAGATAAACATCCCAACATACCATGGAATCTGGAAAAAGGAAAGGCTAGGCTAAAAAACATTGTCATAACCTGGCAAAACCATGCCACCAACAGCAAGAGAACCATACACCAACATGAAAATCCATGCATGTCTAAACCAGCTAGGAAATAACACATGCAAAAGGTTACCTACAAGTATTCCCACAGAAGCTGCCTAATCCTTCTTTTCCTTCCATGTTCCTTTCTTTCCTTTCCTTGCTTTTCCTTCCTTGATCCAAAGCTAGAGTGCTACAAGACGCTTTAGGTGACTAAGAGTGAATGAGAGAGAGAGACTGAGAGAGATCCAAACTTGAATTGGCAAAAGGTTACCAACTGATCCTCATAAGCCTTTTTATTAATGAGGCCTCTATTTTTTTCATTATTCATTATTTTCCTTCAATTTCCTCTTCACATGCAACCTGTGACCTTTCACCTTACTTTTCTCCTAATTTCCTTTATTTTCATAAATAAATGTGCCAAAAATGCCTTTTTTCCTTTTAATGCCTTTTCCTTAGTCTTTTCCAATTTTCCTTAGCTAAAACACACATCTAGTGATGCCCACTTGGATATCTTTGGCCAACATTCAGCTTGGAATAAGTGCCCCTCAATCATGGTCTTATTTTTGCCTTTTTTAACTTTTATTACATGAACTTTTCACCAGGGTTGTTACAGTCATAATCTAATAGAGTGATTTACCATAGACACAATGAGATGTGGGTCAATACTCACTAGAAGTAGGAGAAGTGCTTTGAGTCTCAGGAATCATACGGTAAACCTTACAAAGTTATTTACACAGTGGAGATATTTTGAGAATCCCACGGTACTGGTCACACTCATTGTCAAGTTACTAGAATTTTACGTTACACAGTGGATTATTTTATCGAATAAATCCCATGAGAAATGAATATGAGTACAATGATTATGTTCCTAGTACATTAGTACTAGGGAACCTTTGTCTGGTGTACCTGCTACTATGTCCCAGGATTTTGTGAAGATGTGCCTTATAATCGTAGGTTTCTAAAGCACTATCTGATGCTTTGTGTTTGTGAGGACTAGCCACTGATGATTCTTGGCCATGTAATTAAAAAAAATATAGTCATCACAATATCTTCTCAAACCTTCATTAATCTTACAAGGTTGATGCCAACACTCCATATATTCATCACATGTGACTCTAAATATTTGTGTATGTCTTAGTTTCTAGGTTGGTTTCTAGGATTGATAGTAATCATCCCACTTCATGGAATCAAATATTTCTTTGATTGATTCATGGTGTGCAATGGGCTCCCATTTAGTGAAAATTATCATTAGATGAGTTTTTTCTTGGAGATTTTCTAGACTGAGAAAATCTGGGAGATGGTTTCTACTGCCCTTGATATGTTCTATATCAAAATCAAAGTTTGATAATAAGGCTTTAGCAAATTTTGATCCCCCTGGTTTCTTAATATATTTGGTTAATACCTTCTTCATTGTTGAAGCATTTGTTCTAAACAAGAACTTTTTGTTTACCAAATGTATATCAAATTTATCTATACAATTCCATGCAACATTTTCTTCCTTTTCAATGGTATAATAATTTTTCTTAGCAGGGTTCCAAACTCTAGAAGTGAAATGAATAATTTTCTCTTGATCATCCTTAAGTTAGTTGAGGAGTCCTCCCCATATTATGTCAACGGAATCAATTTCAAAAATTTTATAGAAACTTTAATCAAATATGTATAGAATAGGAACATTTTTACCTTTTCTTTAATATTTTTACTATGTCCACATTAGGCTTTGATGGAATTCTACATTCCTGGTTTTGTTGATCACGAAATATTTTTGGAAGGTATTGAATATGAGTTGTTCATCAATCCATATGACTTCAAGGTCTTTAAAATTTAAGTCAAGGCACTTTCTTCCTAGTTGGCTAGATGCATTAAGTGATCATAAAACATGTCATGAATCCATTTTCTGGATTTAGGATAACCTTTTTTCTCTGGAACCAGGTGTTGTAAATTTCTATGTGGCTGAAGATTTGCATCTAAGAATTGTGTATTTCTCACTTTCCATGTTGGTTTCCAGGACTGACAGTAATCATCCCACATCATGGAATCAAATATTTCTCTAATTGATTCATACTGTGTAATGGGGTCCCATTCAGTGACAATTATCATTAGATGGTTTTTTTTCTTGGAGGTTTTTTCGATTGAGAAAATTTGGGAGACTGTTTCTACTTCCCTTGATATGTTTTATCTCAAAATAAAAGTTTGAGAATAAGGCTTTCGACCTAGAAAATTATGATTCTCCTAGTTTCTTAATATCTTTGGTTAATAATGTTGAGAAATGGCAATAATAAATTCCATTTTAATTTGTCCTTGAATTAAACTAAGAATTAAAATCGAATTATATTCTCATAGAAACTTGTAAATAGTTAATTAACTTAATTATCTTAGGAATTTCGAGTTGGAAGTATTTTTGTAGTCATGTATATGTTCTCTCTAAGTTTTTGGGGTCCAGTATGAGTTTAAATTGAGTTGGAAATAAGATCACTCAGTTTACTGAGTTAAGTTTAGTTAAATTAATTCCAAAATGTTTGTGGAACTAATAGAGAGTTAACAGTCAGTTGGTGCACTAGTGCATCCAAAAGTGTGACTCTAGTTAACTCACGGCTGCTTCACTCACTGAACCTCTGACATATCATGTGCGTTTGTGGCATACTAAACAATACCCTTAATTTGACTACATATTGGAAAATACATGTAAAAACAACATTATCTAACCCCCTACCAATATAAATCCAATACATCTTCCCAATTTATAAAACCCCTATTTTCACTAAATATTGTATGTATCCATTTTTTTATTCACATTTTTATACCCTTTTATTGTTATATCCCTGGTATAGTGACATGATGCCTCTCTTATGACCCCACATGAATTCTACAATGCACCTTTCTTCTTTTGATATACATTGTAAATGCATATTAGTTGCACCTTTCTTCTTTTAATAGACATTGTAAATGCATATTAGTTCTCTGACAATGCAATTACTTAACCCACACTCAAGCACATCTCACTATGATTTGTGGAATTTAATGGCTGAGACGATATGTACCCTATTGAGCTACAATACCTGAGAGAGGAGAAGGCCCCCTGGTTTCCAACATAGTCGGGAGAAAGAGGAGAAGTCTGCATCACTAGAACAGAGGGAAGTATGCACCACCAGACCATGAGAGAACGAACCATCACAACTTGACAAATCCACCCAACATGCATGGTACAGTACTATGTTACGATATGGCATTGAATGATACATGTTGTGAGGGTTAGACACACTGCCTGCTCATTGATAATACTTGCCACTTTGCCAAAGGGAAGTTCAGGCTTATAATGAATGTAAGGTTATTATTCTTTCTTTGAGGAATAGGAAGTGGTAATGAAAGGCCTTTCCTTAAGGTCAAGCTCTTCTTTTAGTTTGAGGGAAAGTGTAACCTCAAGCTCAAAGTAAAGCTCAAGGTCAAGGTCAAGCTCTTCTTTTAGGGACAGAGAAGTAACATAAGGTAGTTAGCCCTTATGGGAGATTAGGTTTCATTAGGTTTCAAGGGGTAGTGAACAAGCTAGATTGCTACTGAACAACCCATCCAAGCAATCTAGCCGATGCCATAGCCATATCACCATCATTGATCCCACAAGTTGCTTGCTTCGTCCTATTGATTAGTGTTGGGCTTGTTGTTCTTGTTGTAATTCTCTCTATGGGTCTTTTCTACTCCCCTTCCCTTCTTCATTGAGCTCTATCATTGTTTTTTCATTTGACAAGAACCCCATTCTTTTTGTTTTCCATTGGTTGTTTCATAGTTGGAAGGTATCATGGGGGTGGATAATCTTTGAGAGATAACAAAAATAATGAACACAACACCGAAGCGAAGAAATAATTTCAATATTTATAAAGGAAGAGTACTATTCAGTGGCAGTTGGGGAGGGAGGGTTAGCCAACATGATAGGATGGACTTTCTTTGATTCCGATAGGATGGAATTTCTTTGATTCTAGATATAGAAGCATTGTTTTCCCTCCCACTTGGAGAAACATTGTTGGCTAAGGCACACAAAGATCAACCATGTTTTAGGAAGATTGATTATGTTTATGTATATAAAATAACATATAAATTGATCTATATGATGATGAAAAAACAATTTATGAATCTTTGTGAATAGGTTTGCACGAAATAAGGTGTTCAAGCACAGGTTTAGACCCTCTAGATGCAAGTCAACTATCTACAACCAAGGTTGGGGCCCCAAATCTCAAATCAAGGGTGCAATCCCAACCTAGACATGCTTAGAAGAAGAGGATCGAAAAGTACCAACACATGCGCTCTTAAGGGAATAACACGAAAGCATGAAATCACCTTTTGATTCATTGTCATCTCACCAACGAGATATGGATTATCACTCATAGACTATGTAAAATGAAACAATGGATTGGAGATAACACAGAGGCATTAAATGAATGGACTACAGCTAGGACATAAGACAAAATTTTGGTTGTAGAAGTGATTTGCTCCATTTGGCTAGCTCAAAACAATGGTGTATTCCAAAATAAACCTCCAAACATCTATAGTATTTTCTACATGTTGAAGGCAAGCATTACCTTATCATGCACCTCACTAAAGACAAGGCTTTCTTGCACTCTCATACCTTTGAAATACAATTCTAAAGGTCACAACCAATCCAGGCCCCACATTGGTGTATGAGACCCCCTTACTTGTGGGACAAGGGACCCACCTCCACACAGTGATTTGACCACTAAGTCAATGAAGGAATACATACTCTACCCCCTCTAGTTTTGAACTTGTGATCTCTTAGGAGGAGACACATGCTCTTAACCATTAGTCCCGCTCAATCTAGATATAGTGGATTTCTCTTTAAGGTCTCTTTTGCATATCGAGTGATTACATTGGAAGCACATTGGAACTAACATCATATAGGAAATAGAAATGACCCTGGAAACAATATTAAGAACTAATATCACTTCCTTGAAATAGGAATGACCCTGGAATTTCTATAATCAGAGAATCTCTTGAAAATATAAGCTAAAAAATATTAAATTAATATCTTGAACACCAAGAACCAAGAGCCTTATCACCCTATAACGAAGCAACCTATGCAAGATCAAATTTAAGGCCTAAAATTTCAACAAAACAGAAGGAATACAGTTTTGTGATGTCAAGCAAAAAGTATATACACACTTCCCCTAAACTCTACAAGGACGCTGGTTCTTGCCACTAATACAGTGAAGCCCCTTCTATTTTCCATGACCAGAGTTTATGAAGAGAGGAGATACAATTCACATAAGTACAAAAAAGTTGATAAGTAGCTATAAAAACTACAATAGCCCATAAACATTATTAATAGAATTATATACAAAATAATACCACCAACTAAAGAAGTATTGTTCCCGTCCTTTCCCACCTCAATTCCTACATGTTATCACAGTCACTTCAATAGAATGTTATCCTTACTCCAAAAAAAATGTTTCATGGGCTACATAAGTTACATCTATTATAATAAATGAAGAAGGCAAAGAAAGGCTTGTGGAAGATAAATATGACACTTCAAATCAACAGATCATGCACCACTAAATCAAAATCATTCAAGGTTAAACACAAAAAAAAATAGATTTAGGATCCACTCCAATAGTAAAATAGATATAAAAATGTAGGAATTGTTTATTTTTAATTTTTAAGATGCTTTAAGGGTTCCCAATAAAGTGCCTATAAATCATATATCTCATTAAAACATAGAACATGATCCAACAACTTGAAACTAATCCTAAAACAAATATAATGAAGTCTATCTTTGTAGAATAAGAAAGACAAATGAACCATAATCAAGAAGGTATTAGCAACACATAATTCCCATAAAGACTCACCCCAAATAGATTCTACATCGGTGATACATTTGATATTTTCTCCTGAATCTTGCTCTGTTTAGGTCTCAAGCTTCATGAGATGAAACAAGATGGAGACCTCGTCTAGGTTAAAAAGCTAAAATCAAAAAATCTTGAACAAAAAAAATTAGAATATTAGGGGTACCAACAAACACCTCCATGCTTTCAAAGCTATAGATATAATGGACTCTGAGAAATGACATTTTGCATCTCCTTGCTTTAGAGAATGTATAACAGGAAATAAGAACTATAGAGTATCTAAACCTAACCATTTTCCATACTATTGATAAATTGAATATGTTGAGAACTAAATATAGCTACATAACAATTCATGGATAATTATTTACATAATAAAGAAAAGACTAATAAAATCATCTGCAAAAAGCTAAAAACTGTAGTGAAAATCTATAAAAGGAACTAGATAAGTTAAATTTACAAAAAGTAAATTGATAAGAAATGCAAGTCAAAGAACCAAAACCATGGCAACTAATCGGTGACTATGCAACTGTACCAAGAGTCGTTGCAAAAGCCAGGTTCCATTTTCACTAGGATATGTAGGATAACAGTAATCTATCGTTGCAATATTAAAGAAACACCTATATTTTTCCTCCTCTCTTCAAACTCTAAACCTGGGGTAGAACTCCCATTGAATAATTTGTAAATTAAGAATCTAACCTCCAACAATGCACAAATTTAAACCATATAAGTTCAGCTAGATGAATTAAGTGGGGGATCAGGGGTCTGTTTTACTGCAATGTGGTTGGAATGTGAACCAATCTCGTCTGCCATTTGTCTTGCTTGACCTAAGTATTTTTTCCCTCGGGTCATGCATTTCCTTCACTGGCTCTGCATGTTTGACCAGGGCATAGTTCTCCAGTGTACCTATACCATCAAAACCATTCTCCTTTGTTACATCAATTGAATCTTGCTTGGGTTCCTGAGGCTCTCCCTTACTCTCCAAATCCCTGTGCTTTTCTTCATTCTCTAGCACTGGATCTTTCTTTGTGTCACCTTCTGCCCCTTGTTGTGCCATCTCTTTTGCCTTCTCATCCATTTTATTTATTTCTTCAGTTTTGAACCCATTTATTTTTTCTTTGTTTTCTATTTCCCTTTTGTCTTCACTCTCTTCTTTTGCTTCCTTCTTCTTATAAAGATCATCTTTTCCCTTCCCTTCTTCCTTTTTGTGATCAACATCTTCCCCTGTTTCAGCCATATCTTCCCCATGATGGATATCATGCATTTCCTCTTCCTTACTAGCTTCTACTTATGATTCTTGTTTCTCTGCATCTTCTGAATTTCCTTTTGATTTTCTAGATCTCTTTGGTTTTTTCTTCGATTCACTTTATGGTGTTTTTGGCTAGTGATTCCTTTACTTTTTCACTTATCCTTGAAGATCTCCTTGTTGGTGTTACCTCACCTATGGTAGAAAGAAAATGTCAAATTATATTTCCTAAATGATACATGCCAATATCCTCACAAAAAGGGTATGGATTTCAAAGGAAAAGAAAGGGCATGTAAGAACACAAATTCATATCAGGAAAACCAATAAAATAACAAACTTTACCTATTCTCCAATCAAATTCAGAGATAGAAGGCCCTCCTGGATTTTCCTTCAAGTACTTCTCTATTGCCTTTTTCGTCTTGAATTCTTCACCTACTGGGGCGATAAAAACAACTTCATATTTTTTGGGTGTCGCACCCTTCTTTGGAATAACCTAGAAAAAATAATTTCTAGAATTTTAGCATAGTAGAAGATATACCATTTAATCTCTACAATCAATTTAAAAATTCAGAAGATCAACTCATATATGAATCCAAAATCTGTATTGTCCACACTGCATCTACATTATAAAAATTCTTAAACAATTGAGTAATAAATAATCTTTAGGACATGGATTTATTTGATAGCTAGTTAGGGCTTAATCTTTTAAACTTTCCACTCAAAATTTCAATTTGCATTGTGATAGGAAGGAAATAGCTTCCTTTGGGAATGACACAAAAGAAAATTTAAGTATTTGAGTTGGAAAATCTTAGGGCTGAAAGCTTAACACCATGTTCAAGCACTTGTTTTCTCATTGTAACGTGAGAGGCCCACACTAACACCTTATCTATTCACTATTTGCTCTGGCACTCCAAAATTCTGAAATTGATTTTGTGAAACATGGGTCTCAAAACCTCACTTCATGCTTATTAAGCACCCAGTCCCTATTTATTAGGCACCCACATTCTCTTCTATGTTTGCACCTGCATTTCCAAATTATCTCATTTATGTGAACACTCTTGACAATGCCACCAATCATTGTACAAGAGAAATGTGCAGGGTTAGCAGGAATACTCATCATGGATGGATATGACTAACACGTAAGGAAAGGAGATAGGTAGAAGAATATATGCCACTGAGAAAAAAACTAGCTTATATGGTGGAATAAACTATTAACAATTGCATTCTATAGTTTTCTTGGGATAAAGAGCTGCAGGTATGTGGCTCCATGCGTGGAGGATAGGAGGTTTGCCTGGGTAGCATATCACTTAATTTTGCATATATATTTCCTATTGAATATAGCCGTTGTCAGAGGAATACATGTTGGATGTTTTTCTATGTTATTTGGTGAATTTTATCTTTGTTACGAGCTACATGAATAGAGTTGCTACAGTAGCTTGTTGCTAAGACGGTGGGTATGAAGGCATGTATAAGTCCTCTCTAAGACACATATGCCCAGGCTTGAGTGTAGATAGGTCAAAATTCTTCCTTTTAGTTTGGGATTGTTTCAAGATTCATTGAGGAGGAGCGATTGGGTGTCTTCTATGGATAATTCCAGTAATTGAAGGAGAGGAGAATGAGGATTGAAGCTAATAGCCCTAACCAGTGACCAAGATTACCATAAACACTTGAAGCTAACCGTGTTTGTGCCCTAACCAATATTCATAATTGTAGTATAGAAATCTCCAACATATAGGAGGATATACTTAAATATTGAAATCTTCTATGATCATTGGAGATAGGTTTGAACCTCTATAGATGCTTGATTGAAGTATTATATCCCTCATTGATCTAGGTCCAGGTGTGACAAAGGACCCTTCCAAGAACTTTTACTTTGGTGATGTGTTAAATTGAATTTTTAAAAGAACATAAAGGAATACATCTACATGTTGTAAAGAAGAGGAACATGAAATTCATCAACACATGAAAACAGAAGCCATTGATAACGGAGTTTGTCTAGGAGGGACTACATCTCCGAGCCTTGATGTCAAGATGATGTAGGCTACTGCATTAAGTGTTGTCAATAGCGATGATGTACATAAGAGATGATGTCGCCATCATACAAGGAAAATTCCCTCATGGAGGAGTGGCTCCAAGAGATGTTCCGTTGTAGGAACTCTCAGTCAAAAAGGACTCCTATCAGTATGACATAAACTCATGCATGATGAGCATCTTGCCAATATGGCATAAAAGGGATCTCAATGCAAACATACATGATGACAACATGAGTATCCCATCAACATGATGACAAAGGGATCTCAAATAAAACATGACGAATCATGACAACAAGTACATCCCACAAATGATTCTACATCACATCAAGCAGGAATCATGAAAACAAGTAAGAAACAAGATCCCCCATCAAACATCAAATAGGGATTTGTGCAACACAATGCATAGTAAAATAAGTACATGAACACACTGCATATACTTCACATCAAGGGGGCATCTGAAGAAAAGGATGTCAAACTGCTGAAGTTGGTCGCACCATCAATCTCGCGGTGTTGAGTCTCATGGAAATGACTACTCGTACATGAACATTGACACCTGCACTCCACTTTGAAAAGTGGCTGAAAAATAGAATGAGCAAATGGAAAATTTGAACACACCATCAGATTTGTGGCATTTAATAGTGCAAAATCAACTATCAAATTTCTGAATTCTGAGAAAGTGGAATTCTGGGGCTCAAGGAGTCTTTTAGATTCCCCCTAGATTCCTCAAAGATTCCCTCCTCCAGGTCCTCTGCAAATCAGCTACTCAAATCAGGAAACTGACTGTGCCATCAGGTTCATGTCGCTGAGAGGTGTAAGATCGACATAATTTTTTTTCCAATTTGGACACTGCAAAAATTTCACCCTCCTAGAAATTTCACCCAATCATGGTTCTACCTGCAAATAAATTAATTAAAAATTTGCCTCGATTTTTGTGCCTGCTCCTGATTCCTCCATGCCTGGGTGCACTAGCAAAATGAATGTTTATATAAGTTTCTGGGCAGAGTAATCAAAGAATTTGTTTAGGTGGATTGGTAAAGGATCTAAATTATAAAGAGGAGGTCAGGTGGTCAAATCCTGACCCCTCCATATTTAAACGCATTTTAGTTTTAAAAAACCACACACATATTTTCTATTGGGGGGTCGGGTCCGCATTGGGTGGCCCACCCCATAACCACTGTCAGTCGCCATTGAATATGGTACGGGGTTTCTTGAACTTAAATGAAGGCATTAAAGTTTGTTGGAGCACTGCATTAAGGTGTTGGTATGTTGGTTTATGTGTGGCACATGGGGCCGCTCGGTGGGGGTTGGCCCATGTGGGATGGGCGGGTTCAATCCTCGCCAGCCTCACCGTTAATGATGGTATTATTTATGGAGAGGTGTGGGGTGTTGGATGGGGTGGCCCACCACCTCCCTTTAGATATATATATTTTTTTGTTTTATATAAATAAAGTGATTTTTGGAAATTCTCAACATTGACCGAAGAAGTCTTTTTAACAAGGTGACAATTTTTCCCAGAATCCAGCCGGATTTTGCCGTATTCTATCCGCCGGAAAAAGTCCAAATTGTGTCTTCATTAAGCCTACCTAGAGAGCATAAGTTAACCAAACTTTGACTGCTCCTAAATTTCACATACAGACTCGGTTTGACGAACCATTCTCACCACCGTGATCACAATGACGCGATATTTAACACGAGCTTGGTTCGAGCATAATCCAAACACTTTGATTTTTGACCCTTTCTGAGTCCTCTTAGACTTCTGCATGTGTCTGGAGCCACCTAGATCACTCATTTTAGAGGACTATATCATTCTTAAAAGAGTAATTTCTCTTTGAGATTCTCAGATCCCTGGAACATTTTAGATGACATCTATGGTTTCATATCCATCTCATCCCTTTTTGGTTCATTGCATATCACTGAGCATTTAAAGTCGAGTTGTTAAAGGGTATATTGAAGACAACCCAGTTTGAGCATGAGTACTGGATCTTTGCTGAGAGTTTGTTGACAATTCTGAATATAAGGCTCAACCTTGATTATCCTATGCGGCATACTTTCTGGGAAATTTTTCAGATCAAGGAGCAATATTAGATAATCAATGATTGTATTGCTCTAACTTTTGTAGCAATTTTTTTTGGGGATATATGTATATATATGTTATCGACATAATCCGTCAGTCTATGAAGTCATTATGGGAGATGTATTCATCACTTGATATCTCAAGGAAATACGTCCTTTCTTCTTAATACCAACTCTAAGGTTCTGAGTGACCTTGCTCTGAACTTGATTTAAGAATATTGATCTCTAATGATGATGTAATCCTAGCAACGTTTGATTGATGCTCTTCTTGAAGGTATCTCGGCTCATTGAAATCAACAATTAACTTCCCCACAAGAATTCTAGGCTATGCTTAAAAGCCTAACCTATTAAGTTTTCTTGTTGGTAAATAAGGCAACCATATTTTGTGCTAAGAGGTTCAGATTTGAAGATTGAAGTCGAAGAAAACAGAAATGTAAGGAATTCTATTACATCTCATATTCGATGCCTTGACAACCTTATCCTATCCCCGACCTTGTTATCAAATTATAGTATCATTTTCTTCAAAGTCAAATGCCTTATCATATTGTGAATGTGGCTCTTGGTTGTCAAATCTACTTGACCTTCCCTCACTTGAATTATTGAAATCATTCAAAGCTAAGAATGGAACATCTCCAAGAGCAAAGTTATCAACTTGATGGAAAGTCATTTTGAAATCATATAAGTGACAATTGAATTAGGACAATTTTATGAAGATGTGTCTAAGATTTAGGTTGAAAATTGATTGCGTGTAGAAGTTGTCATGGAATCATTAATAGGTAGAAAATGGTTCCGCTCTTGGTTTTAAGTTCTATCACTAATACACATCATTGGCTAAATGTTGCGGTGAACCTATCAGAGGCTGAAACATTCAGATTAAGGACACAACTTGTTTTCACTGATGAATATGTACAAGTAAATGTTGAGATTAGTTACTGCTTGACATGTATTACTATTATCTCTAGAATAAAACTAAGAAGCCTTGTTAACAAAACAATGCTTGTATGGACCATATTGGTATATTGAGTAATGATGGGGTCGTCCTGGAAGTATGGAGATCTATAACTATCAAGGATAGTACCATGTGCAGTAAAGATACAATATCAGTGGCACTGTCTATGAATGACAACCCTGTACATGTAGTACAACATCATTTATGCTCTATTTTTAGCCCACCATTTTGTATGATATCGCTACAAGTATAGTAGCAGCGGTGATATGTTGTAGGCCCTATATGTTGATGCATGTGTTACAGGATTGTTCACAATTAAGTTGTAAACCAGTCAAATGCATCTTTTTGAAGCTTTTATTCTTGACGATCGGCTAGGAAAAGAATGGCCTTTGTTGAAATTATCTCAAGAAAGATGTCTTCTCCTGATTAAAGAAGAACCTTGTCGATTCTTTATAAAGTTCCTCTTTGGTCTGGAGCTTCCTTGAAGCCCATACGAGAAGCTCAAGAAATTAAACATAGCAAGGCTCTACTATAAAATCTTTGGATTAATAGCAAGTTGAAGGAAAACCTAAGAATACAATTTGAGTATGAGGGAGCTAAGATTCAGCTATTGATGACATTTGTCCTATAGATGATAACCCTCTCATTTATCAAAGTAAGAGGGAGATTTTTCTTGAGGGGTCAAGATGAAGGGCTCTAAGATTAAAAGGTTTGATAATATGGAGATGATGTTAATTTGGACATAGTCATCGTATGAGGTCTGATTAAATTGTTTAAATGAAGTGTATTCCTCCAAGACAAGATGTTGTTGTTTTGAATAGAACAAAAATAGTTTTCAAGGATCCCATGACAAAATGGACGTACCTCTGTATACCAATATAAATGGTAAATGTATTGAACATATTCAACTACAACAAGTCGATTTTCATTATCTGCGTCGTCAATGTTGGGCAAGCCCCCTTCCTCTTCCATGACATCTTGCTCAATGGCTCTATATGGAAGTTGTTTAATAGAAACCATTGGATGGAAATTCGAGCTATGGATTAGATAAACCCTTCACTTGCTTTTGCAAAAGAATAGAGTAAAACTTTGTGAATAAAAAGCACCATCTACACATGCTAAAATAAGAGCAGCGGACCAAATTCTCCTAACCTCACTTCTGGTAGTCAATGTTGATGTAAAAGCTCATGGAAGCTTTGTATTCCTTTTTGATGCATCAGTCATTGGCATTCTTCTTGAGACAGCTTTAGACACAGGTGGGTAGAACCTAGACTTGGATGCATTTGAAGCAGCTTTGCCTGAGAAGTCAACATTTGAAGGCCTTGGTTGTCTCCCTGAAGCTGAAGTACATTTTCTAGAGAGGCCAGTAGTAGAAGGCCTCCCTGAAGCTGAAGCGTGTTTACTTGAGAGGCTAGTAGTAGAAGACCTCCCTGAAGTTGAAATGTTTTTACCAGAGTTATAGTAGTAGAAGGCCTGTGTTGTTGGAAATAATACTGAGAGGGGGGAGGGGTGAATCAGTATTATCACATCAATAAAACTTTTTCATTTCCATATTCAGATTCATATATGCTACTTCCACAACTTCTTATGATTCAATTAGATGAGTGCATTAGAACATTATCAACCATATTAACAGTAAACAGGTGCAGTAAAATAGAACAGATCATCACACATAAGCCATACACATGAACACCATAATATAAGGTGGAAACCCAATGTGGGTGAAAACCACCTGCTGCAAGTCATCTCAATCTTCTTCTTAATAAGAAAATCCTTTTAAAATATTTCTGTACTGGTGCAGTCTTATACCAGTACGCAGGCTTCTACCTACAGAGAGCTATAACCCCCATAGTTCTTGTACTAGCCGATCCATTTACTAGTATGCAGGCTGCTACCTGCTACAATGCTCCAAAGATTTCAACTGCTTATAGAAGGGAGCTACCACCCGCTTAGCTCTTGTACTAGCTAAGATACTAGTATGTAGGCACTGGCCTACAATCTTCTCTCCTTCGGGTACCACGTTTCATTAATTTTCATACTAGATACACCTGAATCACAACACATAATCTGAAAGGCCACGTTTCATCCTATTTTCATACTGGACCCATTAATATCATTGAAGCACATAATCAATCAATATTCTCAATCAACCAAACACCAATACATATACAAGGCCAATATGTGAGATATCAACCAGATCTAGTACATCAGATCACATAAAGATAAGTCATTAAGAACTTGATCCATTCAACCATAATCATGTTGTTATTAGAACTCAATACCAGTAACCAGACATCAAATATGCACCCAGAACCCTGCAGAATAGTCAAAGGTAGTTAAAGCAAACTTCAAGCAGGGTTTGCAACTTCACTGATAGACATCTGCGGGTATCCGCACCTGCGCCTTCTGCCTCTCTGCGGGTATCCGCACCTGCTCCTTCTGCTGCTCTACGGGTATCTGCACCTGTGCCTTTTGTTGTGCAGCGTACCTCCACACCTGCTCCTTCTGCTACACTACGTACCTCCGCACCTGAGCTGTGGATCACCTGCGAACCTTTGATTAGGGCCAAATTAACAGTCCTCCAATGTGCCACATTCAGTCCGATCAACAGATCTGATCATGTGCCAATGAGATCGCGACTTATCAACAGTTTACAGAAATCTCCTTGATTTAGATCTAGTTATTCCTCACAAACCGACCACAAGTATTTCAGATCTAGATCACCTTAAGATATTCAACCCATAAGTCTACCATCCAAATGATCTCCTTCCCCTTTTTATAGGCAAGCCCATATTCAAACCATGATCCAAAACCATAATAACACAATACCATGAACCCAATACTTGGGATCAATATCTTTAGATGCAATACCACGGACCAAAACCATAGGATCTAAAATTGTCAGACTAATACCATGAACCACCATAGGATTCCCATGTGCATGTGCTTTTCTCAGCATAGAAGTGCGTGCACTGGGGTCCGCATCTTCTGTTCAGACAACCTGCGTACATGACCGCAACTTTTTGAATGACGTACCTACGGGTCTACACCTTTTGAACTGTGTACCTGCGATCCTCTTATTTTCTTCCATTCTGAGAGGCTGATCATCAATCTTTGTTGCTGGCCTGTTGCACTAAGATCTGTCACCTGTATGAGTTGCCATAAAGGACAACACTTGTCTCATAATGCCAACAATCTCCCCCTTTGGACTTGATGGCAAAGCTAACTTGTCATACTAAAGATTATCATTTGATTCCTTTGCACTGTCATGTATTCTATCACATCTGATATCTCTTCTTGTAGATTCATTTGATTATATATAGGTGAGATGTTCTTCTATGGGTGGGTTGCCATCAAGTACAACACATGCATCATAATGCCAACATGTGTTGTATCCTTGAACTCAATGGATCATTACTTGAGACCTCAACATTCGAAACCTTGGGCAGTTTGCCTGAAACTGATTCACATGTATGTAAGGGTCCAACTTTGGAAATCCCATGTGCTTTTCTTGAACCTAATACATGCTTGGATTTTGAAACCAAAGTTGATCTAATGCTTCCCTTTTCATCTTTGTTCCTTTGTGGCCCCAGTGGCTGAATGGCAGCAAAACAAAACCAACGTGAGTAAAATAAATACATGTAAACCATCCCAACTAAACAGGCAAGGAGACCTGTTATTGACCTCAATATATCCACACACAGTTACTGATTTGAAACAGAGGCCAACATATAAAGCCCAATAGTATTGAACTCATATCATTCACCTCATGTTGCATACTAACATCTGGGGATTGATATATGATAAATAAATCAAACAATTGTTTAATCATGCACAGTTTATACAACCATAGATGATGTGCATACCATGGACAATGAATTTGTTGTAGCACTCATATTCTTGACATCGAAACCAAACCTCCTACACACCCAATTCTAATTGTTAACTCTAATTGGTAAAAACCCCAAAATATCTGCAAAAGACCAGAGCATCATATTGGGAAGCTGAATCTACCTTGGAATTTGCTTATCAGCAAGTTGATTTTGTTTCCTAGATTTCCTGTGGAAATAGAATTACACACCCAAAGCGTTACATACAACATTTTTCTTCATTAGCCCCCACCAGAAGAGGGCTTAAAATGCCTAAATAAGTATATGGCTAGGGAAAAATGCTTGACTAGAGAGGCTAAGCTCACAATCAAAACTTCTTTATAAAACTGAAGTTTCCACTGTGTGTTGATAAAACATGAGTACTACATAAGGGTTTTCCAAATTTAAAAAAAAATACATATGTTCTATAAATGAAAAAGCCTGCTTACTCTAGCTTGATATCATCACTCCCATTGGGTTTTGAAGCATGGCACCCTAGGTTCCCAATGTCCGATAAAACCCTTCTAGGCCTTGTTTCAGCCTGCGTCACCACTACATCACACATCATGCATATAGCCTCTATCAAATCGATCTCTGTTTTACACTAGTCATATAGAGCCATTGATATTCATGTAAACACTAATAAATATGTACTACATATTTGCTGATATTAGGTTTTGGTATGGGGTTTGGACAGCAAAATACTGTAAAATAGCTTTGCTAGCCATGGGCCTGTTGGGCTTCCCCACCCTATCTTTATTCCAATTTTGGTTTGCTGAAAAGACAAAAACGAAGCATTCAGTAACTATCGAACAATAAAACCCCTCAAAAACTGATAAGGAATCCATAACTGAGCATGATCTTGACCTTAAACATAAAATCAAATTGAAATTTTATAAAATACACCAATACTAGTAGTGAAGAGAGATCTGCTCTTGAAATGGCAAATAATAGAATTCTTGTAATTGTTTAAGAAGCAAGGCATGATTTGACTATAGCCATCATTTCCTTACATGCTTCTATAATTTCTTTGAATAAGCCCTTGATCAGTCCTAGATGCAACTCGCATTGACAACTTGCCTCGCTCAACAACACATATTTTTTTCTTCTATTTGTGTTCCCAGGAGAGATCATAGGTATATTTTGTATGAAATTTTTTGAAAAGTGGCCACCAAGTGGCCTTACTTTCCTTTTTGGAGGTGATATGTCATGCTATAAGAACTTTTCTATGTATTTTCCTTTTCCAAACCATGAAATAGAAATGTATGCATTCTTTCTTCGGAAAAATAAAATCAATTAAAATTTGCATACCATTCACCCTATCAAATTCTTGTCAATCCAAAAGTTGCAAAAAATCAGATACCATTCACCTTAAAATAGTCCTTGGATCATATGCACACATTATAAGGCCCATCAAACACATATATATAAATGTAGGCAAAAATAATAAAGCAAAATGCCACCACCCAAACAATCTACCAGAAGCACATATGGCCAAAACATAAATACTTCGAAAAAGACTCTCATGGCACATTTGAGCTACAAACTCTTATTTATATGTCCAATTTAAAAAATATGAAAGCCAACTACCACATAAACACTCAAAATAAAATGCACTTCATGTGCTAGACGTTGCGCTGGTGTAAATCTGTTGACTTGAGTGAGTAGAAATCATCATGACTGAAGCTCGTGCCATTAGATCCTTGATATCCTTTCTAGCAAGCGAACCATTAATCTAAAAATTCAAGGAAAACATTAACATTAGTGAGAAGAACCGCATACTTATCCACAAAACATATTCATGAAAAAGGAACCACCTCTTCTAGTTTTTCATGATTAAATGGACTAACTTCAGAGGGACCAAATTAACATTTGAATGAAACACAACTACAAAAGGATGAATGGCTAGTGAAAGAAACTTACACAAAAAAGCAGGTAGAAAAAAAAGGTTGAGTTATCTTGAACATTCACCATTTGAACTATTCACTAGACCTAAAACCAAAAAGTACAAAATTAACATCAAATTCATATGAACAAATCAACAAAAATACAACCAATAATTATTTATAAATGACCCAAAATATGGAAATACATAAGGAAAGAGAAAGTAGAATGTTTTGAACACCTAGCTTGTTCAATTTTTTCACAAAATCTGAAAAAACTTTGTAATCACATTCTTCTAATTTGTATGTATCATTCCTAGCATTGTATGATAATTTTGCAATTGCTATAACAGATTTAAGTTGTACAAAAGCATGATCATTCAAATCATTCTTATACATGATTTGCCCCTTTATTCTACTATACCAACATAATTGAAGCTCGATGCCTTCTAATCTATCCAAAAGGTCAATGTCATTATGGTAATCAAACACCCTATTACCATCCTTCTTCAATATTCTTTGAACCCTTCCACTGTACCATGTTCCATAAGAAACACCTTGTTTTGTACTTCGAGGAACACCTTTTCTTGTAGTACATTCAGTGGGCGGAATTGAGTTGCTTTCAAACAACACCCCACAATCTGATCCAATTCCAAAGCCAATTGAAACACCCTTTTGTGGACACTTCCCATCTCACCTAAAGTAGACCCCATTTCTCACTTTTGTCAACCTATCTTAGGATAATGTCGGATTTCCATTCAACTGACTAACCAAACATGCTTTAAACATATCCTTACCATCAAGATCCACCAAAGTCTTTATTGTTTTTCTTCCATTTTCATCAATGGTGTTAGTGTCAGTCTTGCTACCCTGTCACCTACATCAAATGTCCTAGCCTGTCACCTTGTCAAGACTATCAAAATTAATTTTTTTATGTCACTAGGTTTACATAGCAAAATTTAGTCACTATTTGGTCAATCTAGAGATGAAGTCAATCTTTTGGAAATTCACTTATGTTGGTCACCTATCACACTTTTATGGAGGCGTCATAATAAAGATATGTCAGTCATCATCGTCATTCCACTTAGTCTCAAGTCATTCATTAGGTCGCTAGGGTTTCTGAGGTCCATCATTTTCATGAATAAATCCAGCAGTGGATAGAGCATGACAAGCAACTCTTGGGTATTAATTTGTGAATTTTGACACGTTCATCATGTTCTCATGTTCAAAAAGTTCCAGAAGGAGTTCCAACACTCAGGAAAGTAAAGGGAGCACAGGTTTTTAGTGGTAAAAGAAACTCTATTTTCATAAGAGAAAAATCAATTTTTAAAGGATGGTGGGTCCCATTTCTTTTTTAAAAAGAGAAATAATTTTAACTATATAAACTCAAAATCCCCCAAACTTGTTTCATTTACCTCCTATTCACTCTTAAGTATCGATTTATCCCATCCAAGAGAGTAAAAAATTCGGTTCCCTAGGTAAAGTTGGCAAAAATATTGAAGCGCTACGCTTAGGAACAAAGCACTGCATTCAGAGCAGAGGCGCTATGCTCAAAAGAACTGCACTGTGCTCAAGAACAAAGTATTGCGCTCAGGACAGAGTGCCCAGAATTCACCCAAAACTTTCCCAAATTTCATTTTTTGGCTTTCAATCTTAATTTCATTGACTTCTAAGCCAAGAGACAAGTAAGTACACCATCATTATCCCTCATTTTCTTTTCAAAATCATCTCATGTCAATGATTCTTCAAAATAGGGTTTGTAGTGAAATTTTGCATGGGAAATGATAAGGTGATAATGGAAATTTTTATTTTTGGTTTCTAAAACATGTAATATGTTGTCCTACACTTGCATACATGTTTAATAAAATATTTTAACCATTCAATCCACCTCAAAATAAAGTTTAACCCCTCAAAAACCAAAACCCTAGCTCATTCCTAGAGGTTTTTGGGCATTTTTCAGTACAAACCCTATTTTTCCTCCTTGCAAGCAGATCACTCTTCCACTATTTCTTCACCCATTTTCATCAACTTCCAAATTTCATATCCACATTTTTAAAACCTCCTCTATCATTTTGTCAAAATCGACCTTCACATCACTTCATTTCCATTCATACCTCACACTTTATTTTTCGTTGCTTGTTGCTAGGATTTTTTGTCATCATGGAGGCAGAATCTTCACCAGAGAGAAAAAGACATCATAAGGGAGGGAATATCTTTAGATATGGGCCATCAAATTATGATGAAATCAACTCCTATCCTTTCATCAAATAGTGCTTTGAGGATGTACATTGCTTGGATTTTTGCAAAAGAGTGAGTGAGGTGGGGTTTCATGAACAATTAATAGATTGGGTGGCAACTTATTTGAAGGGTGAAAGTGTTGTCATCATTGGTGTTGAGTTCATTTTTCAATGGCCTCTATCTCACTTGCAATAGGGTTATCAGATAATGGTGAATATTGGTTCAAAGGAATGAGCCTAGATCTTGAATACTACAAGCCTTTCTTAAAAACACCATACAGGGAAAAACATGCTCACCTTATGCCTTTCAGATACTTATTGGAGAAATATGCCCCTTTGATGAAGAGTGTCATGAGGTTCTTTACATGTGAAGGGTGATTCTCTAGGTTGTATCCTTATCATATTCACCTTGTGATGCATTTCACCTCTCAAAAGCCACTCAACATGTGTACCTACCTATCCAAGTGCATTTCCAAAATGTAGAAAAAGATACAATTGAAGCCTTTTTGGAAACAACCCTAAAATGGCATGAAGCCAATGTAGCAGCTCAGTGTCCTAGTGTTCCAAAATAGCAAATGGAGGTGAGATCCTCTAGAAAATTAGTGGAGAAAACTCAAGTACCTAAGCTTGAGGTGACTAAAGTGTTCAAGAGAGGACAAAGGCTTGTGTTTTCTTCTCATGGAGAGAAAGGGGCTAAGCCTTCTTCATCAACAAAGTAGGAACCAACAGCAAAAGAGAAAGACACAGTTGAGCATGAGTTTGAGTTAGTTGATTTAGAGGTCGAGGATCAGAATTTTAGCATGTGATAGACAATCAGAGATAAGGACTATCAAATCAAGGATTTTACAATCAATATGGAAAGAGAAAAATATGTCATTTCATTCCTTGAATAGGGGAATAGTCAACTAAAAGCAAAGGAATTGATCATGGAAAAAGAATAAGCCAAGTTATTTTAGCAGGTTGGAAAAGGCAAATAAATCATAGAATCAAGCAAGCTTGAAGGATCAAAAGGGAAATGAAAGAGGAAAAGGCCAAGAACAAGGGGTTTGAAGAAAGATTTGCAAGAAAAGGAAGAGCACATTTTGTTGAATGAAGACCTAGACCTAGAGGATAGGATTGCTCTTGAGGTCAATCAAGACAAGGAATATTGGCTCAACAGGGTGAATGAACACTTGGAGAAGCTTATTGAGAAGGAAAATAGAGATAATCAGTTACTCAAACATATGGCGCACCACTACCAAGCTCAAAACATGATCGCCAATGTCAAGGTTAAGCAACTTGAAAATAAGCTTAAAGAAGCCAAAAAAGACCAAAAGGATGAGGGAAACTAGGAGATGCTTGCTAAGGCATCTATGAAGCTTTAAAAATCATATTTTTACACCTTCCATCCATTTTTTAGCAAATTGTGAGCACTTTAAGTTTTTTTAGAATTTTTGGGCCAAATTCAGAAAATTCGCTGCTCTAGAAGCGCAACACCTTGGCACTGCGCTTTTTCCTTAGGCCTCCATTTGAGGAAAGTTCTACATTTTTGGAAAGATGTTTCCATCCTCTAAAACCCCACTTTCTCAGATTTTGTAGAGGTGGCTTAATTTTGGAGAAAAATCCAAAAAAGGGGAAAAAACTAGCATTTTGGACCCTTTTTTGACAGGCGTTGTGCTCCTAGAGTGACCTTGGGAGAATGGATTTTTGAAGGACTTCCCATGGCCCAAATTAAAATATTCAAACTGTTTGGAAACTAAATGGGAAGGGATAGTTGAAAATTCTCTCGGTTTTTCAGTTTGACCCCTAGAAGGCACCTCAAAATTAGATCAAATTTGGCGCTATGCTTCTACACTTTTCTACGTTTTAATTGGAAAATTTCACTGTGTAAATTCTCTAGTTCTAGTTTGACTCAGTCAAAGTCAAGATTCTTTATGTAATGGCACCAGTTTCAAGGCTAGGTGATGTAGGCATGAATAAATGTACATCATAGGTTGTTTTTTATGTTTATTAGGCCTCCTAAAAGAAGCAAACTCCTAAAACAACTCTCCATGAAGTGTTTGAGTTTCACCTTCTCACTCTCACCTGTTGGTTGAGAGAGTCTTGGAGTCAATTCCTCCACCAAGGAATTTGACTCCTGAAGGTGGGCAAGTGGTCTAGGAGAGTCTATATGTATCATTTCTCTTTAGGAGAATAGGGTTGAACTTTTTGTGAAGGAAGCTTGCAAGTAATCAACTTTTCAGCTAATACAGAGACATGTTGTAGCTATTTTCAAGGAGCTCTAGCGCAGTGATTTCATGATGCTTGTACTTCATGATGAGTGCCAATATTGCAGAAAGGATGATACAACTCCTAGGATACTAGCTTTACTTATCAACCTGGGGTTCATACAAACTTGGAGGTGACAGTGCTATATGCACAAGTGAAAGTGAAGGTCCTGCCTATTGTCACTTGTTCATTTGGCAAGAGACCCGAAGGGTTCCAAGCCAGACTTCTATAGAGTTAGAAGAAGCTCGATTCTTTGATGGAAGAAGAGAAAATATATTCTAAGAGAACTACTCTACTGCAGTAATGAAGAAAAAAACATGTAATGCTAAATCACACCATATCCTAATTAACCATTTAAACAGCTAAACTAAGCACAATTTCTAAATCAACACTAACCTAATGCTGCTATCTAAGTTACATAAGTAAAGAGCATCAAACCAAACTAATGTGTAAGAAAGGAAACTAAACTAAGTCTGTTTTCGCGTTTTTGGTGTTTTGGTAAAATCAAGCATGCAAGGAGTCAAGCGGAAGAGCAAGCGAAGATTGAAATCAATGAAGGGAGAATGTAATGAAGCAACATTGCATAGGAACAGTTGGATCGATCAGTGAACAATAAAAGCGGAAAATGAGCGATGGAGATCTTAACGTCGGCGATTACATGAATAGATGGACGAATAGGAATAACGGAAGATGAATGGCAGAGATCTTATCGCGGAGATTAAGTGAATAGATCAACGAACATAATGAACGAAATATGAGTGGCATAGAACTTATCGCAGAGATTTAAGTGAATAGATGGATGGACAGGGTTAACGAAAGATGAGTGACTGAGATCTTATCGCATGAAAAATGTGTAGAATGATGGAGCGAGTTTTGTAGGTGGTAAGTATTCTTTTGCGTGCCCTCAAGGCTATAAGCAGAATTCCAAAATTTTGCATGATTAGCCTAAGTGAGTGCCATACAGCACGAGAAAACCACTTTTCTTGCGTGCTCTTGGGCGAATATTGGTCGTGCAAGAATTCGCACGAGATTTTGCAATAGATGTTGGATCGGGCGGGGTTGATCAATGGTGGAGATCAGCCGAGCTAGTTGATGATTGGGTGATGCGATAGCCATTGGATCAGCGAGGCAAATCGATGGTGGAGATGTGGAGTGCCTAAAGTCATATGTGGAAATGAATAAAGGTGGTAAGCAGTATCATGCATGCCCTAAGGGATGTAAGCTATATTTGTAAATTTTACGTTATTAGCCTAAGTGAATGACACGTAGGACAGGAAAACCACTTTTCTCGCCTGCTCTCGGGCAAATACGGTCATGCAAGAATTCGCATGAGATTGCGCAATAGCCATTGGATCATGCGAGATTGATCAATGGTGGAGATTGGCCAAGCTAGTTGGCAATCGGGTGACACGATAGCCGTTGGATCGAGGGTGCGATAGATCAACAATGGAGATTTGGAGTGCATAAAGTAGGTGGAACAATTCATGATATCCATTAGATTAAGAAACATAGATCGATAGTGGAGATCTAGAGCGCATAAAGTCAAGCGTTGAAGTGAATCGGACAAGGTTAACGATGATTGGCTAGGTTTATTGTGGATTGGATGGTAAGGAGATCTATGGTTATAATCCTTGCTAAACTTCTAACTAAAGAAAAAGGCATAAATGGAAGCAAACTAAAACACAACCAATCTACGCTACATTGTTGTAATGGAAATGCAGCTACTTAAGCAAATGAACAATTAAACCATGAATCTATGCACTACACTGCTATAATGGAAATGCAACTACTTAAGAAAATGAATGATTAAACCATGAATCTATGCTAACATACATGTACAATAAAGAGGAGCCTTAGTTTCTAGTGTTGGGCCCTAACCCAAGATCTTAAACCCTTTCAGTTAACTCAGTGTTGGCTCAAAACAAACTCATTCTTATTATAAAAAACAATGGATTACAGCAAAATTGTCACAAGTCTTGCAGCTCGAAAATAGAGTAATGTTTTACAATCAAAATTCTGAATCCTACTAAGGTCCTAGGCCTCTCTACTTATATGACTGAAGTCTCCAATGGCTTCCTTAAAATTATGGAGGCTCGCCTCCCAAGCTAGAGATAAACTAGTGCTTTGACTTCAACTTGCTCGGCTGCCTTCTAGTCCTCATGATTTGGCTAGTTTCACTCCGAGCTGATGGAGGAATATTTGAATGGAGGCATAGTAAATGAGGAGGATTTACTTCCTATAATTCCTCTCCCTTGTCCCATTCGAGTTTTGACCAAGGTCTTTGCTAAAATTTCTTTCTTTTATCCTTTAATCCTACATTACATGCACATTAGACCACAAAGCAAAATATCCAACTCTAACTCATCTCATAAACAAAATATAATCAAAAGTATGCAATAAGTTGTGAGAATAGTTGGTTTGACTAAGCTAGGAGGTGAATTAAAGCCCATATAATTACCTAATGATGAGGCTCATCATCACCCCCTACTGAAAGTGTTACTTATCCTCTGAGCAACTTAGTCAATGTCCATGTCCTTCATGGCTCTGGTAGCCTCTCTGACATCCCATGCCTCTGTTGTGGTCTCTTCTTCTTTTGCATAGCAGCCTACTTTCCTTTCTACTTATTCCCACTGCCTCTTTTCCCCTTCTTCTTTTCTCCCTTATAGCATTCATAGTAGTAGTGGTGGACTGAGTTTTAGGCCTATCCAATTGACCTTCAACCTTTGCATGGATTTCTTATACATAGGTGTCCTATTGAGTGCCTCTCTCAACCTTTGAGGGGAGTGATATTATCCAATCTTCAAGCTATGTGGTAGTGTGTTCCATCTCCTTGAGCAGGCATTTATACTATCATCTCCTAGCAGCCTAAACATATCCTCAAAAATGTGAAATTGCTTGCTTTTGGGTAGCAAAATATATAGGTGCCAGCTAAGGGTCATTTGCAATTAGATTATGGGTGCTGATTAGGCCCTTGGGATTTGATTGTTTAGCTTTGATGAAAAGAGGTTCATTCTACTCTCTAGCCAATATTAGTTTCATCTCTGCAGCCCTTGACTCCTCATGGTTCATCCATGATGCCAAAGCCATTAATTATAGATATCCTAGCTTGGCATTAGGATCGCAAACATTCTTTTCTGTGAGGGCCTTGTTTTGGAAGTAAAATTAAGCCATTTTGACCCTATCGTCTCGTTCACTTTGATCACAAAGATCAATAAACTGCCTATAGCCTTGAAATGGCATGGTGCCCCTTTGTGCTAGTGTTTTAATCTGAAATTGCAAAGCCATTATTCTCTGAGGTAAAGAGCATAGGATTTAGCTGGCATCCTACACTGGATGGCCTCCAAGGAGAGGTTGGCCATACATGCTAGTTGGTTTTCACTTTCCTACAATTTTCCTCTAAGCCATGCATTTTCCTCTCAAGTTGATCTCTCATTATTGCTTCTGTGTCCCTTAAGCCACTTAGCTCTTTGTTTTTCTTACCGTCTTCCTGTTGCCATCCTTTCTCATCTCCATTAGTTTCTTTCTTCATTTCCTCCTCTGTCTTAGAATCATCCTCCTTCTCTTCTCCTTCATCATGTTCCTCTGCATTAGTTCCTTCCTCATCCATCTCATCCCCATCTAGCTTTGTATCTTCTCCTTCTTGCTCTTCCTCCACCTTACTGACAAAAGGACTAACATTATAGGTGAGGGTTTTGATGTCATCCTCTGCTTGTAAGTCTCTGAAGACCGACCATGTTATATGGATGCCGAGGTTTTGGAGGGCATCCTTAATGAGGATCCTCATTAACCCATGGGGAGCCAATTGTTGGGAATTACCTTCCTTTACTTTGCTACTAGAGTCTATGAGTGATTGCATCAAGAAATAGGGTATGTTGAGTCTTTGGTGAACTGATGTTTCTACCCCAAATCTTAACTCTTCAAGCATCCTAAAATGGTAGCCATAAACAATATTGTATCTACCCTCACATGAGATATATTTTATGAGTTGGTAACCTACCTCATCCCATGGGTATGGAACACTGTCCCTCCATACTCCATTTTTATCCTTTGTGGGTTCTTCACCTTCTAAAATTTCCTTTTTGCCATCCGACTGTCTGCTTTGTCTTCTTTTCTCCATGGAATTCCTAGGGGAAGTGTGGTGACTCTACTGATGAGCTTTGGAGTGAGATCTATAGTGAGCCCTATAACTATAATAGTGGCATGGATTTTTCTATGTTGAGTGAGGGAATGAGAAAATTCTTGAGCCACCTCATCATCATATCCTGTGAATTTTTCGAAAAACCCCATCCATTAGTGTCTTATAAATATTTCAAGCATTTGGGGGTGTTGTTGTATCCTCACAGTGTTTGTGAGTTCTCTCCTATTAAACCCTCCTATCATCTTGCTTGTGAGGCTTGAGGAGGAAATGAGAGGTTTGACATAAGAATTTTAATTTCAGGAGAAAATAGAGTTTCCTGTGTATGTAATTCACCTCTCACAGCTGTTATATTCACTAGCTTTTAGAGCATTTCTAGTTCATTTTCTTGTAAATGGGGATGGATTTTTAGATCCTACCTCTTTAAAATGGTGGTAGTGGATAGTTCTCATGATATTCCCTCTTGAACCCTTCTCTGCCTACCTTGTAGACAACCTCTATGTATCTTGTAGACTGCTCTTGTAGATTGTTCATGTGCATGATCCTGTAGAGATTCTCTTGCAGAACAATGGATCCTTGCTTCCGGTGGGTGGCCAGAGTTATAAGTGCGACTTGAGTGAGGGAGTTTTGAGGAGGTGGAATGCATGAATGCATGCAAACGTTGTTTTGTTTCCCACTCCTCATAATCATCTCCCACCTCGTAGATCCGTAGTTAACCACTTCTTGTCCTAGTCCTCTATTTTTTAGTTGATTGCAGCCACGGGTGAGAGGACACCCGGTTTTGCATGTGATGACTGAACGAAGGTGGCCAAGTTAACTGGCCCCCTTTTCACTTATAAACCAACTACCTCGTAACCTTTACAACATTTGATCAAATTATGCATATGAGTGAGTGAGCGGGATACTTACCTGTGGTCTCGATGCCATGTTGCAGTTGTCGAAGATTAGATGTGTTGTGTTGTTTATTTTCTGCATGGTCATTCTTATTCCTCCTTTACTATCTGTGACTGAAGAACTGATGTTGCTGCTACTATGGAGCTTCTAGATCATCTTAGTGAAGACTTGTAGCTGATGATTGATATGTTGTGGGATAGGCTGCTACAAGATGTCCTTTAGATGCTTCTCCCTTAGAATTTCTTAGTCATGTTGCTCATTGGAGTTGTGAGGATGCTGCCATGAATGATTGTGTATGGAGCAAGGGAATAACTGGTAGAACCTGATCTCTTTTTGAAAACACATTCTTCGCCTAAATTGAAGTAATGAAGTGAAAAAACAATGGAATTGATGGAGGGATGCATGGTAAGGGGTGGAGGAGATGAATATGTGAGGCAGGGTTCCCTTTGAATCTTCTCTTTTCTCGTTGATTGTCTTTCTCGCCCACCTACAAATAACAATTATGTCCTTTTCTTTTTTTCCTTTTTTTTTCGTTTTTTTTTTTTAAACACCTAGGATGCCTCAGAGAGGTTTTCACCCTAGATGTTTGCCCTGGGCGCCTCAAGGAAGGTTTTCACCCAAGGATCTTCTTATTCATTTTTTTCATTCATTTTTTTTTCATCCTTGGGCCACCTCACATGGTTTTCAACCCAAGATGGGACTCACCTGAGTCTTTATTATTATTTTT
>APFE030871969.1:46714-62367 GCA_000404065.3 Pinus taeda
TTTTTTTCAGTGACCTAATGAGGGAGGAGCTGAAACTTGCTCCACCATCATCATTGTTTTATTGATATTGTCAATGAACTCTTGCTTTGATAAAGGCCTCTTGTATATTTTCAATCGGTGTCCATTAACAAGCAATGGAATGGCTTCTTCATCCATAGTTCTGATTTCCATTGAACCATTATCATGGCATGTTTCCACCACATAAGGTTCGAGCCATCTTGTCCTTAGCTTTCCCTTGAAGTCTTTATACCTAGAATCATATAAAAATGCCCTATCACCCTCTTGAAATTGCTTCTCCTTAATATGTTTATCATGCCAGATCTTCCTGTGAAGCTGAACTACCTCTGTATGTAGGAGGGCCTTCATTCTAAATTCATCCAAGCCATTCAAATGGAACATTCTTTCTTTCTGTGCATGACTAAGATCCAAATCTAGTTGGGCTTCCATGCTCAATGTGTTATATTCAAACTCAATGGACAACAAATCTTTTTTCCCATAGACCAGATCATAGGGTGTAAATCCAGTGGTGGTCTTCCCTGTTGTATTATAGGACTAGGTGGCCTCAACTAGTCTCTCTGCCCAATCCTTCTTGCTACTGCTCACTACCTTGGTTAAGATGCTCTCTAGTGCCTTCTTGGTCACCTCCACTTTCCCATTAGCTTGTGGATGATAGGGAGTGGAGGTCCTATGCTTGATTTGGTGATGGCTGAGCAGTTCTTCAATCATGTTGGAGGTAAACTAACTGCCTTGGTTTGTGACTAGCTCTCTAGGGTACCCAAATTTGTAGAATACATTCTCCCTTAGGAACTCAACCACCTTCTCTTTTATTGTTTCCTTAATCACCTTGGTTTCAGCCCACTTAGTCAAATAATTAGTGCACACAATAATGTATTGTTTTTGCTTTGAAGGAGGATTGATAGGTCCAATGAAGTCCATACCCCACTTGTCAAATGGCTCGAGAGTCACTTGAGGTTGTAGGGGCATTTCATCTATTGGAGTAGGCTTTCCCATCCTCTGGCACTGATCACACTCACTGATGTACTTTTTCACATCCTTATGAAGAGTGGGCCAATAATATCCCACTTGTAACACTTTGAATGTTGTCCTCTTTGTTGCACAGTGACCTCCACAAGGCCCATCATGACAGGTCAAAAGGATGTCAAAAATTTCCTCTTCCCTTACACACCTTCTCAAGATTTGATGTGGACCATGTTTGAAAATATTGCCCCCAATCCAGGTGAAGGGGATGCTTTTACTGACTATCTTGCTCTTTTCTTTGGAGGGCAAGTTTGGTGGGAACTGTACCGATACCAATTAGTTTGCTATATTAGCAAACCATGGGGAGAGAACTAAAATAGCAAACAAATGCTCGTCTGGTAACTGGTCATCCACCATTCCTTCTTCACCTGCAGTTAGATTCATCTTAGATAGAAAGTTTGCAACAACATTTTCCTTACGAGGCTTATCAACAATAGTTAGATCAAACCATTGTAATAAAATCAACCATCTTATGATTCTAGCATTCACATCTGGTTTGTTCATTAAATATTTGATTGCAGCATGATCAGTATGCACAAATGTTTGATAGCCTATAATGTAATGCCTAAATTTGTTTAATGAATGCACAACAACCAGGAGTTCCTTTTCGGTCATAGTATAATTTAGCTCAGCCTTTGGCAGGTTCTTACTGATAAAATAGATGGCATAGGGAAATTTCTCCTCTACATGACCTAAGGCTGCTCCTATGGCATTGTGTGAGGCATAAACATGAATATGAAAAGGGAGGGCCCATTTTGGGCCTCGAAGAATTGGTGTAGTGATTAACTTACCCTGTAAAATGTCTAAGGCCTCTTAACAACTTTATGACCATATGAACTCAGAATCTTTGGCCAACAACACAAATAAGGAGAGGCGAACTTGTTGAAGTCCTTTATGAACCTTTGGTAGTATCCAACTAACCCCAAGAAACTCTTGACATCCCTCTAATTTTGAGGAGGTGGGGCCCTTTAGATGATATCTATTTTGTTTGGGTCCACCTACAATCCTTGCTGAGATATTGAATGACCTAGCATGATCCCTTCAGTCATTAAGAATTCACATTTTTTTGGACTGAGAGATAGGTTCATTTCAATGCATTTGTGTAATACTTTTCCTAGGTTAGTCAGGGCTTCCTGAAAGTCACTGCCATAAGGTGTAAAATCATCCATATAAATTTCTACAGCATCATTTACTAATTCAGCAAAAATACTCAAGATTGCTCTCTAGAATGTGGCAGGAGCATTGCATAGGCCAAAAGGAAAGACCCTATAGGAAAAAGTACCCCAAAGACAACTGAATGTGGTCTTATCATAGTCTTCTGGGCAAATTTTTATTTGTTTTACCCACTGAATCCATCTAGGAAAGAGAAAACCTTCTTCCCTTCCAGACCATCTAGTACTTGGTCAATGAAGGGTAGGGGAAAATGATCCTTCTTTATGGCTTTGTTAAACTCCCTATAATCTACACAAATCCTCCACTTATCATTTTTCTTGGGAACTAACACTAAAGGAGAGACCCACTCACTGTCAGAGATAGGGTAAATGAATCCTACATCTAGCAATTTTTGCAGTTCTTCTTTGACTATGTCTTTAAGAGCTGGATTCATCCTCCTTTGTGGTGGCCAAAATAGCTTGCAACCTTCCTTGATGTATATGTGGTGAGCACACACTGAGGGGTGTACTCCCTTCAGTTCCTTGTAACTCCAAGCAAAGGCTTCTAGGTTTTCTCTCAACATGTTGCATAGCTTTTCCTCTTCAAGAGCAGAAAGAGATGGATTAATTTTCAAAGTTTTATCTAGGCCAAATTCTATGGTTTTGACACAGAGTGGGTTGGAATTGGCCAAGCATAAGTCAATTGGATGATTGTTCTGGGTTTCCCTTACTTCTTCTTCTAATGGTAATGAACTAGGAGTTTGACTTTCGAGCAAGTTTTCAATTAAGTCATCCTCATCTTATTTTCCTCCTCCTATGGTTGCTTCCAAAGCATAAATTTGGGCTGAATAAGCCTCCTCATATTCTTCCTCCTCCTCCAACCATAAAGGTAAATCATGCTCTAGATAAGGTTGAGTAGGAGGGTGTAGGACTAATTGCTTGGACATATGCCCATTATTGATGATCATATTCCCACCTCTGCAGCTAATGTAAGCATTGGTTGTGGCCAACCGTGGCCTCCCAAGGATGAGACGGTAACCAGTCAGCTTAGCCTTAGGTTGGAGAAGTAGAAAATCTGCAGGGTACTCCCAGGAGTCAATGGAGACCATCATATCCTTCATAGTTCCCTCAGGGGTGATTGTGGAATGGTCTGCAAGTTGCAGCATTGTTGTGGTCTTCATTAATGATCCTTGGAGGTTGAGATTGAGCATGGTGTCCTTGGTCATAACATTAATGGCAGCTCCAAGATTGATCAGAGTGTGTGGGAAAATGGTGCATTGATATGCACATCTACTACAGGGCTTCCAGGGTCCAAATATTTTGGACATATTACCGGCCCTAGCATTAAGTCAGACAGCTGCCCAATGACATTAATGGTAGGGGCATCCCTTTTCTTCTTTCTGGATGCTTGAAGCACTTCTCCCTAATCAACTTATTATATATGGGAACATCTTTTATTACTTGGAGAAGGGGGATCTTTACACATAGATTTTTCAATTCTCCCATAAGTTCAAGTTCTTCTAGGGTAGGCTGGAGTGGTTAGGCTAATCTCTCAGGAAAGGGTGGAGTTACTTTACGGTTGCTTACCTCTCTTTCTTCCTCAACCTCCCTATGTGGAGAGGGATGTTGGTTATCTAGGAGAATTCTCCCAAATCTTAGGTTGATCTCTTGGATTTCTACAACACAAGTTGGGTATGATGTCTCTCCACTGTATACTTGTTGAGCCTGCCTATTGTTTGGGTTTGGATTTGGCAGGGTAGGCGTCTGGGGTTTCTTGGGTGGAGAAGAGTGTAGGAGTTTTGGTTGGGTAGGTGGTGGAGGAAATAGAGCTGGAGCATTGTTGTATTGGGGCCTACACCCCTGGTGTGGGGTATTCCACTAAGGTTGTGGTGGAACATAAGATTGAAATGACTGGTTGGTTGGATGGGAATGATACTAAGATGCATAGGACCAAGGAGGGGGTGTAGACTAGGAAGGATGAGCAGGGGGTCCCTAAGAAGGTATAGTTGTGGTTTGGTTGGGGTTGTAATATGCATGGGATGACCCTTGCATACCTTGCTGGTATGGTCTAGGCCTAGGAGGTTTCCTTTGGTTGATATAACAAAGCTGCTCAGCAACCCCTTCAGCTCCTTGGTATATAACTTTGAGTCCGGGTAAATAAGGGCACTTGTCTGTGGAGTGGTTTTCTTCACAGACCAAGCAAATCTCAATGCAGTTCAAGGGGCATTCATTCCTAGGATGCCTCTTGGTGCATCTAGGACAAAATATGGCCAAGACTCTCTCTGCTTCCTCTTTCTTCCTTTTGATTTTCATGGTATCCAATTGCAAGGCAAGGGTTTGCAGCATTTCACATTTGAAATTTTCCAACATATTTCCGATTTCACCCTTGATGGATGAGTTGGAAGATGATGTATTCGCCATCCCCTACCCCTTTTCCTGGCTTACCTAGAATGGTTTCTAGAGACAATATTGATATCCTCATAGTGTAATTGGTAGATATCTCCTCATGCTAACATATGTAAGGTATCTAGAAGATCTTCCTTTACTCCTCTAAGCAGGACCAACTTTAGTGACTCGGGGTCAAGTGTGCACCTGGCCCTTTTGTAACTAAGCTTGAATCTTTCTTCATAGTCTTCTAAGGATTCATCCTGGCCCATGGTCATCTTGAAAATCCATTCTTTAGTATCCTTTGACTCACATTAGTCCCTATAGTTGTTGTTAAAAGCTTGTTGCATCTGAGCCCAAGTTGTGATGCTATCTCCAGGTAAACCCATGAACCAGTGCAATGTTGCATCCATGAGGGTAGATGGAAACAATTTTAACTTTTTCTCATCGTCTGTATAGTCATAGGTTCGGGATATAACAACAAACTCAAATAGGAAAGTGTCAGGGTCCTCTGTGGTCAGACCATGGAAATGAGGTAGAGTAGAGGGGCTTATATTCTTCATCTTAGTGTCCCCATTGGTTTCCCTGATGGGGAAGGCACCCTCAATTCTCTCTATTTCCTATGTCATTTCGGTTTTCAGCCATTGGTTTAGTAGGAATGAGTTCCTCTTCTTCTTCTTCCCTATAGGTTCTTCAAATATGTCATATTGCTCACCTAAGGGTTCCTCCAGTTCACAGCCACCGAAGAAGAGAGAAGGTTGGTTGTTGGATGCAGTGGGGGCATTTGGCAAGAATTTTCCTAAATTGTCCCTACTCCTACGAAGCATGAAAGGACATTTTTTTAGGTTGGTTTTTGGAATATTTTTTAGCAAGAAAGTAATTTGCAGAAATGAAATTACTAGTTGAATGAAAACTATTTATAGAAAGAAACTACTTTCTGAATTGAAATTCTACTTGCAGAATGGAAAATAAAGCAAAATGAAATTGTTGATTGAATGAAAACTACTGATGGGAAGAAAAGTTACTTGTTGAATTGAAATTCTTCTTGCAGAATGGAAAGGAAAGAAGATAATGACAAATGAAAAAAAGGAAGCTACTAGAATACTTTTGCAGAAATAAACTAATGGAAGAAAGTTGAAGACTTAGAAATAGAAGAAAATAAATCAAACTAGAAATAGAAGAAAAGAGAGAAGTAATCACATTCTACTCTAACACCTTCCTAGAAATAACACTAAATGGTGATGAGCATCAGTATTGCAGCAATGGTGCTACAACTCCTGGAATACCAACTTTACTTATCAACCTGGGGTTCGTACAAACTTGGAGGTGACAGTGTTATATGCACAGGTGGAAGTGAAGGTCCTTCCTGTTGTCACTTGCTCATCTAGCAAGAGACCCCAGGGGTTCCAAGCCAAACTTTTATAGAGCCAGAGGAAGCTTGATTCTTTGATGGAAGAAGAGAAAATCTATTCTAATAGAACTACTCTACTATAGTAATGAAGAAAATAACATGTAATGCTAAATCACACCATATCCTAATTAACCATTTAAATAGTTAAACTAAGAAGAATTGCTAAATCAACACTAACCTAATGCTGTTATCTAAGTTACAGAAGTAAAGAGCATCAAACCAAACTAATGTGTAAGCAAGGAAACTAAACTAAGTTTGTTTTCACGTTTTTGGTGTTTTGGTAAAATCAAGCATGCAAGGAGTCAAGCGAAAGAGAAAGTGAAGATTGAAATCAGTTAAGGGAGGACGTAATGAAGCAGCAGTGCATAGGAACTGTTGGATTGGTCAATGAACAATAAAAAGAGAAAATGAGCAGTGGAGATCTTATCGCAGGCAATTACGTGAATAGATGGACAAATAGGACTAATGGAAGATGAATGGCGGAGATCTTATCGCGGAGATTTAAGTGAATAGATGGATGGACAGGGTTAACGGAAGATGAGCAGCTGAGATCTTATCGCAAGAAAAATGTGCGGAATGATGGAGCAGGTTTCCGTAGGTGGTAAGCAGTCTCTTGCGCACCCTTAAGGTTGCAAGCGGAATTCTAAAATTTTACGCGATTAGCGTAAGTGAGTGCCATGTAGCACAAGAAAACCACTTTTCTCGCGTGCTCTCAGGCGGATATCGATCGTGCAAGAATTCGCACAAGATTGTGCGATAGCCATTGGATCGGGTGGGATCGATCAATGGTGGAGATCAGCCAAGCTATTTGGTGATTGGGTGACGCAATAGTCATTGGATCAAGTGACGCGGATTGACATTGGAGATGTGGAGCACCTAAATTCAAACGTGGAACTGAGTAAAGGTGGTAAGCAGTCTCTCACACACCCTAAGGGTTGTAAGCTGTATTTCTAAATTTTATGCGATTAGCCTAAGTGAATGACACGTAGCATGGGAAAACCACTTTTCTCGCATCTTCTCGGGTGGATATCGGTCATGCAATAATTCGCGTGATACTGCACGATAACCATTAGATCATGCGGGATTGATCAATGGTGGAGATCAACAAAGCTAGTTGGTGATCGTGTGATGCGATAGTTGTTGAATCAAGGGTGTGACAGATCGACAGTGGAGATTTGGAGCGCATAAATTAGGTGGAAGAATTCACAAAAGCCATTGGATTAAGCTAGACAGATCGACAGTGGAGATCTCGAGCACATAAAGTCAAGCGTTGAAGTGAATCGGCTGGGATTAACAGTGATTGGCCAGGTTTATTATGGATCGGACGGTAAGGAGATCTATGGTTATAATCCTTGCTAACTTGCTAACTAAAGAAAAAGGCACAAAAATAAGCAAACTAAAACACAACCAATCTATGCTACACTGTTGTAATGGAAATGCATATACTTAAGCAAATGAACGCTTAAACCATGAATCTATGCGTTATACTGCTATAATGGAAATGTAGCTACTTAAGCAAATGAATGATTAAACCATGAATCTTGTTTGGCCAATTTAGTGTGTCCTAAATTGCTGCATTTAATTGTCAATTCGGGATTCGTAAGCTAACAAAGTGTGGCGCACTATATGTGCAAGATAACCGATCTCTTACTTTTTGTCGTTTTTAGTTTTTTATTTGTTTTGGCAGTTTTTATCTTGGTTAACTGCCCAATATGAGATGGAAATTCTAAAATACAAGTATGGATATAAATGTTCAAGGCGATGATGTCCTTTACAATGATTTCCCAAACTTCAAACTTCAAAAGGTGTTTAAAACATGCAATGACAAAATTAATTCCTAAAAGAAAATGAAAATGTGCCACTATACTAGTCAAACAAGCAGTGAACTATTGATCGTGAAACCCATTACCCTTGCTGCTGTCTAAATACAAAAGAAACTATACTCAAAGAAATTCAAAAATTGCAAGCAAATAAAGCTAAAAAATCAAATTACATCAATTCATACTCTAACCCTCACCATTAGTCTCTCTATGGCTTTCGGAGGTAATCATAAACAACTTGAGCAATCTGATATCTAATTTGCAGGAGAATATACTAATATCAAACTACACACTCATACTTCAATCCCTCACCATTAGTCTTGCTATGGCTTTCGGAGGTAACTGAAAATGACATGAGTAATTCAATAACTAACTTGTAGAAAAATAAACTAATATCAAACTACACACTCATACTTCAATCCCTCGGGAGGTAACTGATAATGACATGAGTAATTTAATATCTAATCTAACTAATAAAGAAAATATACAAAATTGAAATAAATAAAACAGTGCTGAGATTGAAAACTAAGAAAAATAAATCAATAGAAGGACAAGACAGATTCCATGTCTTTAGTCATCATAAAACTATGTGCAAGTGCCCGGGCTGCCTACTGTAATCTGGAACAAAGACACTGATCAGTTAACAGCAGTATAAAGCATGGAAAATTATGGACAGAAATAAAACGTTAATACCATAAGAAATGCAATATATACACATGAATAACTATGGCATAATGAACATAAGAAAATAAAGCATGAAACTATATAGCAATAAACAAAACCTTGGCATGTGCAGGGGCCCTCTGCGCAGTCCTCGGGCAACAGCTATTAACCACAAATTGAGCTTATAAACAGAGTCTTCTCATGTATTCAAAATACAGTCATAACACAGAAATAAAGTCACGGCACAGTGGGCACATTAACAGTCAAAATTACATTACAAAGCTAGCTAATATGCATATGAGAACGCATTATTTATAACAGAGGATGACATAACTACTTTCCTACAATTTGCGCTGATAAAAGACACGTGAACAACCACGTATAGGAATCTAGCATTATGGTTGCCATGAAGATTAAATCTTTGGACGGTGGTTGTTGGATTCGGCTTATGGAGCAGTCCACAGGTGTTGATATGTCTCCTCAGATTGAGGAACGACCACACAAGTCTTCACGTGGTGAAAAATAGAGTTCTGTCACCGTAGGACTCTTAGGTTGACCACCGCTTGACTACCTTTGACTATGGCCTCTTTTGATGAATTCGACTGAGCCAATAGGACTCGGTCCATGTCCACGTTGTTTTAACTTGCCCATGTGACTCAATTTGCCTGAAGACACCTGCAATATAGACTTTGACAAAACAGTTGTGGAAAGTTGAGCTGGCTGCGGAAAGTGACAAGATTCTGCAGCTCATAAACAAAAATCTAGTTCAAATAGCAACCCAAACACATAGTCAAGAAACCACTTTAAATGCTCTTTTTTTAACTAATATGCAATGATACAGATGACTTAGGAGGTTCAGATGAATGGAAAGAAGCTAGAAAAAGGTGTAGGAAAGAGGCAAGTTTGGGACTCAACAAATCTACACTAACATACATGTACAAAAAAGAGGAGCCTTAGCTACTAGGGTTGGGCCCTAACCCAAGAGCTTCAGCCCTCTAAGTTAACTCACTGCTGACTCAAAACAAAACTCATTCTTATTATAAAAGCCAATGGATTACATAAAAATTGTCACAAGTCTTGCAACTCGAAAATAGAGTAAAGTTTTACAATCAAAATTTCAAATCCTACTGAGGTCCAAGGCCTCTCTACTTATACAACTGAAGTCTCTAAAAACTTCCTAAAATTAGGGAGGCTTAGCTCCCAAACTAGAGATAAACTAGTGCTTTGACTTCCACTTGCTTGGTTGTCTTATAGTCCTCATGATTTGGCTGGTTGCACTTCGAGTTGATGAGGGAATATTCAAATGGAGGGGTAGTAAATGAGGAGGATTTCCCTCTTATAATTCCTCTCCCTTGTCCCATTTGATTTTTGACCAAGGTCTTTGCTAAAATTCCATGATTTTATCGTTTAATCCTGCATTACATGCACATTAGACTAGAAAGCAAAACATCCAACTCTAACTCATATCATAAACAAAATATAATCAAAAGTTTGCAATAAGTTGTGAGAATAGTTGGTTTGACTAAGCTAGGAGTTGAACTAAAGCCCATATAATTACCCAATGATGAGGCTCATCACTTCATTCTATTTGTTTTCTAATGGTTTAAACATATTTATCTTGATATCTCTTCTTTCTATGGATTCCTTACAGTGAAATTTATATAATTCTTGTTTTTCAAGCTCTATTATTTGGTTTTCATAGTTATGTTGATGTCTTCCTAAGCTAATGAAATCATGTTTACTTATGCTCATTAGTTTCTTCTACACTTTCTCGTCTATACTATTATGGTTTGTTATGCTGCATTCATGGCCTAGGGCAACCCCTCCTTCCAGACCTGGTCCAAAATTTAAAAAACAGTGTTTTATTCCCTATACGCGACATTGCTCTGAGTTAAACGCGTGTATACGCGGGTTCATATATACCCAACCCGCGTATATGTATTAAAACACTTAAAAAATTATAAAACTCCTAATTTTCGGGCGGAGATCGCGGGTTTTACCTGCTGATCACCTGTTAGTGCCCGTGGCCTCAACTATCCCCAACCAATTCCTAACTAAAAAACTACTTTGGAATTGGTATAAAATGACACCAAAGTGAAGGCTTAAAGGAGGAGAGAATATAGAGAAAGGTTATTATACTAAGATTTCCCCCTGATCAGGTCTGAAGAGCCTTGTGCCTTTTGCACTTCCCCCATTTTGTACAGGAAACCCTTGTTTCCTGGTGGTTGGATGTTCATCCCTTTGTTATGACATCTGGGAGTGAGTATTGGAAGGAGACCTACTAGAGGCTTGAGGCGGGACAGATCCAAAAGGAGGCTGAGCTTTGAGCTTGCAGAAGTGGTTCAGGTGATATTGCTCTTTTTTGTACTATTCTATTTGTCTAATAAAGAAACACGTCTTGTTCCCGATATGCTTCTTTCTTTATGTTAATGATGTTCATGTTTGAATTTCATGTATGAATGGATGTCTAAAAGTGTATAACTAACTCCTTTCTTGTATAACATAAAGATGATTTTCATATAAATCTTTGTCCATATATTGCTGCATTCTTTGGAATTGTTGGTTTTGCAGGGCAAAGGAGTGAAAGGGACGTGAAGAAAGGTTTGGACCCTTGAGGAACTACCCAAACGTAGGACCTGAGGTACGTCCTTCTCACCTTAGAAATAGCTTTTTCTAGCATAATGGTTGTGTGTGTGCATGTTTCTTGATTTAGACAACTTTCAATCTGCTAGGGTTCCACCCAAGAGCCTTAGGGGATAAAACCCCGCAACAGTAATCCTTCCTCCAAACTATTAGGTTCCTCGCCCGTCTCAATACGCGACAAGTGATCCGGTCTTGCGTTCAAGCATCCAGGTTTTACCATGATTTCAAAGTAATATTCTTGGAACAATAAGAGCCACCTACATATGCCCCCCCCCCCCAACATAGGCTTATTGACCAAGTACTTTAGCGTGGAATGGTTTGTGTACATCTTGAAACGTCCTCCTAGCAAATAGTACCGGTATTTTTGGAGCACATACACCATAGCCAGCCCCTCGTGCTTGGTTGTGGAACAATTATTTTTGGATTTGGACAATCTGTGACTTGCAAATGTGAAAGGGTGATCCAAGTCCTCTCTGCCCTCTTGTGTGAGCACCACTCCCAGTGCGATACATGACGCATCAACATGGACATGAAACTCCACATCCCATTTTGGGAAGACCAGGATTGAGCGGAGGCCAATTTCCCCTTTAGGACATCCAGGCTCTTCATGCAATCATCATTTGAGAAAAATGTGACATCCTTTTTCAATAGTTTCTCCATCGGTGTAGTGATTCAGGCATAGCTTTTAATGAACTTTTTATAGTACCCTATGTGTCCCAAGGTAGCGTGCAACTGTTTAACACTTCGCGGTGCTTCCAAATTCAGAATTATTGCAATCTTCGTGTGGTCTACCATTAGTCCATGTTTGCAGACCACATGTCCCACTAGGTTCCCAAAGGGAATGAGGAACGTGCACTTGTTAAGGTTCAATGCAATCTAGTGTCCTCAACAAGTATCCAACATCAAGTGTAAGCTTTCTACATGGTGCTTAAACAATCCAAAGACATTCCAATCATCTAGATAGACCTCCAAGAATTTGTGGATATATTCTTTTAAGGTGGCAACAACTATGCGCGAGAAGATGGCTGGCACGTTTTTAACCCAAACAGCATGATGATGTATTGAAAGTAGCCCCATTCAGTGGCAAAGGTGGTCTTGCTTCTGTCTTTCGGCGCGATTTTGATCTGGTGGTACCCTGAGAACCCATAAGTGAAAGAATATGCTTCTTGCCCGTCGACATTTCTAATACTTCATCAGTGAACAGGGTTGTGAATGGGTCGTGTACATAGGTGTCATTCAAATTTTTGAGGTCCATGCATATTCTTATCTTTCCCTTCCTTTTCTCCTGTACTACCATAGGGCTTACACGGTCAGATTCTTCCACCAACTCAATAATTCTAGCTACAAGTATTTTGTCTAGTTCTACGTAGACCTTTTCCTTGTACTTCAGATTCAAGCGGTAAGGCCTCTGCTTAACCAGTTTCACGTCGGGTTTTAGGGTGATCTTAATCATCCCTAAATTCCCAACGATCCCCTTTAATTCCGTAATCTTGGTCGGGAATAATTCTTGGTACTTGCGGAGTAACTCAGCGACCTTATCCATCGTGGCATCATCCCAATAGTCATCGAGCGTTGCATACTTCGATTCAACCTCCGTCCCAATGTTTACCTACTTTGTTTTTAGTAGCGTGGTGATTTCAGGATCTTCAATCAATGGTCCTTGAACCTCGTGATATCCTTCAATTTCTGGAATGTTAATTTTTCGTGGATCTTCGTCATCCTCCTCAATGTTTACATTGTAACACTCTAGCGCGCAGCCTAGCTGGGTCACCCATTCTAGCTAAAGCACTTCCATTGGCTCCTGGGGTATTTTGAAGATAGCTGCTTTTACTGCTTGTAGTGCGTCATCAACAGTATCCCACCAACGATTCTCAGACGTGAAGGTTAATAGGAATCCTTCGCGTAAGATATCCCATTCGCTCATGCCATGGTAGAGCTCTGTCTTAGTATACCAATTCATGGGTATGATATCCAGGGTATGATAGAACAGGTGCACCCACTCAGGTTGTGGCTCTTCCACGTAGACCTTGGTCCATTTCGCGAGGTGTGCACATGGATCATCCCATCCATAATACTTGTCTGTTAGCCACATCTGAGGCATCCCAAACCATATGCACATCATCCTTCTGCATTCGCGCCAATCTTTAAAACTTCTTTGATGTGTACCCCACCATCTTGCGGCCGTAGCATGCAGTACCCATTTCAAAGCATCAAAACATTGTTGCTCCAACACTTCTTTTTCAAATTTGATTAGGAAATAATCCACCTCCATCAGCCCATCATACATAAGCAGATCTCTTACCTATGTTGCCACGCAGCACAGCAACCTTGTCATCATGTTACAGTTGAGTGTGGTTACCTTGTGTAGCCGGTTCTGGCATCGTTTGATTTCCTCATCTGAAATTGAGGTGCAATAGCTTTCATGCTCCCACGAGAGTCTGCCATCCAATGTTGGATTCACCCAGTCCTGCTCCTACACAATTATCTTTTAAATACAATATAGATTGTCATTGGTATCATAGTCATGCACTAGCTCTATGTAGCACGATCCTTTCGCAGGGTCTAAAGGTACCACTACGCGCAATGACCTTTTCTCAAAAATCATCTTGTGCTTATTTAGATTTATCACTCCATTCATTTCAGTGGCCCAATCTATTCCCAGTAGCACAGATAGGGATTTTTGTCATCAACAATCTCTATCACTTCAAAATTTGCAAGCGCACTCCCACCTTCGATATCTACTATTATTCCCTACAATCTTCACATAGGTAGGATCTTTTGTTGGTTCACCATTGGCAATTGAATAGGAGACCATTGTAGCACTGGCCTACCCATGCACTCCCATCTTTGCTTTGTCGGGACATTCACATCTGATCCTAGATCCAAAATCACTTGATCCATTTCATATTCCCTGATCTACGCAGTCAATCTCATCTCCCTTCCTATTCGCATTGTGTGCTTCCCGAGATTTCGGACTACGCACGGTTCCCTTGGCGCGGTCCCAGCACATCTAGTTATGAGTTCTTGCAACCCCTTCATAGCCTTGCTGTCATGTAGCAGCTTGTTGAAGGCCTCGAAAATCGGGTCAACAACAAGGGGGATACCTGCCTGGTCCGGACCTTGGTTGGCAGCTCCTTATCCATTTGGTATAGTGGGTCCGACTGGGGATATGGGACCAGTTTCCCAATTCAGTGTATGTGTGTGAGAAAGATGAGTATTTCTGTTCTAAATGGAATACTTCTATCCTAATTCTAATCTAATGCTATGCTATTGTATTCTAATAAACAGAAAAACATCAAAATTTATGCTAGCCCGGGATGTGATCTTTCTTCTATGCGATCTAAAAAGATTTCAAACAATAACTTGTAATAAAGATCATTCAGCTATTATAAGAAAAGAATTCAATAAGGATGAACTACTTCATATAAGAAGTTAGACGAAACAGTTGTGAAAATTTATCGCATGAGTGAGCTATTCATACACTAAACATAAACAAATAGTTATCACGTGCAAAAGTGCCAAATGATAACTCAGACATCCATGCTGTAATATATAAACAACTAAAAAATGAATATCACTTTAACGCATAAGCAGAAATGGTTAAGAGATAAAAGTACCATTTATAACTAGTCCTACTCATGAGCTTCAAGCGACAATTGATTTATTTCTCCTTGATTTAACATCTACTAAGAGTACAAAAGTGCAACATCAGTAGCAGATATCAAATGAAAATATCAAATAAACCCTATTCCATTCATTCACCAAAACCTCCTCTGAGGGTGAAAAAGTGCATGTTCTGAGGACAAGTTTTTGATAAATTTCTGGACCCTTCTCTAAATCCATGAGAAGGGTTTAAATACTACTAACTAAATAAATTATTTACAGAAATTGAGGATTCGGTTTAAATGACTGTCCTCTTTCTAAGCAAAACTATTTCTAAAATTAAATCTACTATCTAACTATTTCTAAATCTACTCCTTAATGTCGCAAGCATTCAGTATTTTCTTGAGTGGAGTCAGCTGACTGTCTTCCGTCTTTGGTTGAGTTAAGCAAACAGAATCGGAAAGAGCTGGCATTATCTTCTCAGTAAAATTGATGATATACTTGAGAATCATCCAATAACTATGTGTCATTACCATGTATACCTGGTAAAAATTCCATTTCAACTTGGTTAACCCTTGGACTGCTTCTGCTTTTCCTTTAGTCTTATGTTTCCAGTTTGTTTCTATCGTTGATTTCTTGCAATTTTCGGGGCTTGCAGATGACTGAGTAACTAGGGGCCTTCCTTTTCGAACAATTTTTCTTAGCGATGCGTGATTAGCTGGCTTTGTTTCTTGATCCGAGCTTCCCTGATGCATTTTTTGCCTCTTGCTCCTTTTTCTCTCATCCGGTATTGTCATGCGGAAAGAGTTATTTTTGCTGACAAAACTAACCTCCCTAGGAGTCTAAGACTCTCTAGTGACAAACAAGACAATTAAGAGCAATCCTTCTCTAAACATGCATTATCATACGAGAAACCAAGTGTTTTTTCGATCCTACCTG